>BQNB010030040.1:0-25491 GCA_026074375.1 Tanacetum coccineum
TTTAAAAAATCATAAAAAATAGAAAAATAATCAAAAAAATATAAATCTTTTTTAGAAATTTTTTTTTATCATAAAGTTTCTGGGAAAATTAGTTTTGCTTTCGTAGGGTTAAAATTGAAAATTTTCAATTTTTAATGAACGGGATTCGTTCCCGTTTACATTTTTCGCGTTTTTAAGCTCATTTCAACTCCGTTTTTGTTCTAGTTTTCTTTAAACTTACTTTTTAGTCAATTAGAGTCTATTTAAAAAGAAAAATTCATTTTAAGTTTAATTTTGGAAATTTAGGTTTTTTTAACTGCCGTTTAGGGTTCTCGTTTTGCGTTTTTAGTTAAAGTTTAATTTCCCGTTATTTGCTTTCGTGTTTAATTGTTATCATTTGCTTATTTTAATTTGTAGAAGTAGATAATCAAATCAATCTTTGTTTCCAATTCAAATCATTGTCTGAAAAACAAACGTGGTTTCAATTTCACAAATCGTTAGGGAATAACGACCCGGGAATCATACTTCCCGGTTAATATACGTATTATATTATATATATTTGTGAAGATTTCCCTTTTTACCTTTGTCCTCAAGGGTAATTTGGTAAATTTTCTATCATATTATATATTATTTTAATACGTGTATAAGATTGCTTCAATCAATTTTTGGCGCCGTTGCCGGGGATTTGTGATTAAGATTCCTTCGTTTGAAGTTTGTTGATCGTGATTTGAAGACCCTTTCATTTTTGAAAGTTTTGTTTCTGTTAAAAAATCAAAAAAACAAAAGTAAAATATAAAAAGTAAAAAAAATATTTTTCTTTTCTTTTAGTATAATTATCATATAAAAAAAAATAAAAAAAAGAAAAAAAAAAGAAAAAAAAAATCAAAAATATAAAAATTGTTCATAAAAAAATAACAAAGTTGCTAAAAGAACACCAACAAATAATACCTTCAATTGAGGTATTATCCATAATAAGTTCCCAACTCGAATAAAAGATTTAAAAACTTGCCTTTTGTGTCACTTGCGATATACGGCTCACCTTTAAAAAGTAAAATTTTTAGAGAGCTACCGTGAAGCTTGTTGATTATTAGGTTTAAGTTATTCGATCTCGTTTTGTCCTTTAAATATGTTGTTTAAAAAGCCTAAAAACCCAAAAATAATCTTCTTTTTCTTCTTATCCATTTAATTCTTTTCTTAACCCTCTAAATTGTTTAATTCTTATGGCATCACTCGATCATCGTTTGAACCCCCTCTTCTCGATTAAAGAATGCATGTCTTGTGGAGCTTTGTACACTAGAAACTGTGGTTGTTCAAAAGGGAGTCTTGAAGACAAGATTCTTGTTCCCATACCCGACTCATCTCAACAGAATTGTGCAACTTGTGGAAACCCGGTTGATGGTTTATATTGTCGACCTTGTGCTTTTGTGTGAAAGTGTTTGAATGAAAGTTGGTACACAATTCATGATGGAAACACTTCCGAGTCATCCAATGACAACACTAACATTGTTAGTACTCCTTAAGAGCCATTCGTTGTCAATCAAGACCCCGGTCAAAATTCTTCACAAAGTCCTCCACATATTGACCACAATTGTTACGAGTGTGGTGATTCGTTAGACGGTATCTTTTGTCAATAATGCACTTGTAAGTCTTGTGGGAAAGGCGCTCATTTTGGTTACAATTGTCCATCGTAAATTCCGATTATTTTTAATCCGGAACCATGCTACAATCAAAACCTTAATGAGATCCTACAAAATTTGCAAAGTTTGCAACAACATAATTTTTTGGGTACGTACCAACAATGTGGTTGTAATGAATATGATGGAGTTTGTTTTCATTGTACTGTTGGAAATGGAACACCAATCAATTTTTCAACTCCGTACTCTTCTAACGATTCTCCAAATTTTACAAACCAACCTCCACAACCCCGGTACGAGACATATTCGTGTGAATTTTGTGGAGGGAACTCTCATTCGGGTTACGATTGTCAAACAGGGAACACACCCGTCTTTGACCAGGGTCCCTGTTACAATCAAGACTTTGGATTTAACCAACCTCTACATTATTTTCCAAGACAACAATTTCCTTGTGAAAATTACGGGATTCCTCATGCGACTTTTCAGTGTCAGCCGATGAACCAAAATTTCAATTATTCTAATTCTTTCGGTCTTGACCAAATTCAAACCTCGAAATTTTCTACCGTTCAACTTCTTGAAATCGAGAGGATTAATAAAGAGGAGAGTTTTAAAAAGAAAGACATGAGTATAGAAGAAATAATGAGTGAGAAGCGGTTGATTGATGACGAAATTAATGATATCACGAATGATTTGAGTTATAAAAGATTTTGAGGTGAGCAGATTAATGATGAATATGAAAGAGATTGTGAGATTAAGATTGAACAGCTCTTGCAAGATTATAATGGTTTAGACATCGAGATGCGGAAAAAGGAACGTATTTTAATGGAAGAAAAGTATCTTGCTATTTCACAACATATTCAATCTATTTGTGATGACGACGAGGATGATTCTGTTTCTTTGAGAGATATTTATGCTCGATATTCTACGTCTAAAGCAATCACACCCGACTTACCAACCGTGAAGCCCGAGGACTCTCTAATAATAGGGGACGAGCATCTTGACACTATTCTTGAAAAGGAATCGGACGAAGTAATAAAGTCTAGTGTTGAGAACCTTGTCCCAATCTTAAGTGAGTCCGAGGATTTTTCCGATAATGAAAAGCTGAGTAGCCAAATGTGTTATGAAACTTCTCGATTTTTTATGACTTTCTTGATTCCTATCTTTGTTTTACAAAAACGATGATTTTCACCTCTAGTGATGACGTGTCCGTTTTATTGAGGTGTTCGATGGAAAATTTCAAAATTTATTCGAGCCCACTTTTTGATGATGAAAAAATCATTTCTACAATGATTGCATCCGCATGTATTTCAATGCGAGTTAATTTATCGAATCTTCTTTGTTAACCGTGATATTTTAATGGATTCTGCTTAAAGTTTGAATTATCTTCTGAGGTGTCTCTGGTGAAACTCGCTATTTCAATCCATTGATCTAATTCCACCGGGAATTGAGAAGGCCGACTTTGATCTAGAGGAAGAAATCCGTCTTGTTGAGAATTTGTTGTATGATAATTCATTTCCATGACCACCAAAAGAACTTAATTTGGAAATTCCTGATACGATTCTTGAGTCTCTCTCTCCATCTCCTATCCCCATCGCGGATAGTGACTCTCTTATGGAGGAGATTGATTTATTTCTTGCTTCCGATGACTCGATGCCACCGGGCATTGAGGACGACGATTATGACTCGGAAGGAGATATTCGTTTTCTTGAAGAATTGCTTAATAATGATTCTCTTCCCCTCCCTGAGTTTGAATCATTTCATTTTGTTCCGTCATTTCCTCGTCCTCCTCCGGAACCACCAGATGTTGAGATTAGCTTAATTTTTGAGCCTGATGTACCCATGATAAACAATGTTGATGAGCTTAACGAAGAAGAATGTTTTGACCCAGGGGGAGGTGAGATTGATTTTTCTCAAAATGATAGAGATGACGATTCCTTCACATTTGTCATTTGGATTTTTCTCCCGTATCTCACCTACCCTGAGGTTTCTCCTTTACTTTCTTCCACAAAAAACGAGGACACCATTTATGACCCCGGCATCTCCACTTAGAGCCGTTGGCATCTCATCGGGATGGAACTTTCATATGCTTTAATGTTTGTCCAAACATTAATGAAAGCCCGATTGAGATTTTCTCTTCCATTAACTCTCCCTAAGGACAAATGAATTCAGGGATCGAGTGAAGCTATGTGACTCGGTTACCAAAAAGAAAGCGCTTCGTGGGAGGCACCCCATGCTTATCCATTTTTTATTTTCTTTCTATTTTCTAATGTGTTGTGAGGAGGCTTGTACTCTTCCGTTCTTTGTGGTTGTTGTTTGTACTTGTGATTGTTTGCAGGATTGAACCCAAATTTTCTGAAGACTCTCGTGTTTGGTGTTTTGTTCCGGTCCACTCGAGCTTCCTAATTCCTATTGTGTTTGTACTTGTGATTGTTTATAGGATGAACCCAAATTTTCTAAAGACTCTCGTGTTCGGTGTTTTGTCCCGGTCCACTCGAGCTTCCTAGCCTTTGCTTGCTATTAGTTTGGGGAAATCCGATATCCTAAAGATTATTATCGACTAACATTTATTTTGTAGCACACTTAATAAACGGCTAGAGATTTTTGTGATACTTTCTTCAGGCTTGAGTTATGTATTCGACCTTTTTGAGTTCTAGTATGGGGTTTTTAAGTCTTAGGCTAGGAAACATTGATGGACAATGTTTAATTTTAGTATGGGGGTAGTATATCTTCGATATAATCTTATCTACTTTTGCCTGTTGTTCTCACGTACCCCGTTTTCCTACCAAAATTTTCAAAAATATGAAAATTTAAAAATTTTCAAAAATAAAAATAAGTGTTTTTGTCACAATTTTGACTTTCTTGCTGGGTAGAATAAGAGTAAATTTTGACCCGATCGAGCATGTTGAGCTCTAGCTTGTTCCTTAACTTTTAGGCTAACCGTTCGCGGAAATTCGCGAAGAACGAAAAATGATAGAGTTAAGTATGAGTAGGATGCTAAACAAGGATTAGTTGGAAATCTTAAAGAGCTCATGTATGTAACTTGTCGCTTTTTCTCCCATAAGCTCTTAACCGGATTAATATACGTGCTGTTTTTGGAGATTAAACTTAAATCAACAATTTTTATGTAATATATAGCAAAATTTTTTTGTTTTTTTTAGTTCTTTAGTTTCAAATTCATCTTGATATTTTTCAAAAGAAGTCTTTCTCTATATAAAGTTAAAAAAAAATGATGATGCAGAATAAGGGAATTATTAAAAAATATAATAATAATAAAAGTTGTGCTGATAAATAGTTTACTACCTTTGCCGGCTACAACCGATGTGGATAGTTTCTTAAGAAAGCCCATAGTAAGAATAATAATCCGAGACTGATAAAAGTTTGATGCATCTTGCCGGCTCACAACCGATGTTGCAACCTTCTAAAAGGTCAAGGGTTACAATTGCATAAATGTCTAAATAATTAAGTTTGAATTAATAAATTGATTCCTTTTTGTTAAATTCAAATATGCTTTTGAACTTTGACTTTTCTATTTTATAAGCTACGGGAAACCTGAAAGTTTTTGAAACCTAAGGTCCGTGAGTCCCGATACTAGTCTCTGTGGGGTGTCAAAAGCCTGGTCACTTAGCCGCAAGGTTGGGATGTGCCGAGACGAAAGTCGCTACATGGGATGATCTCGCCTTCAAACTTATTATTCTTAGGTGAAACATAAAGCATAGTGCAAAACATTGATTCATGGTTAAAATTCAAAATAGCACACTCACTGAAGATATAATAAATGTCGGGAGTGAAATGTTCACAAGTTGCAAATATGAGCAGTGTTAGCATCTTTACTGATATTTAGCTGTGATTTCGTTTTAAGCTTGGTTTGGATAAGTGAAAAGTCGGGGACGATGAATTTATCCTTTTTGGGCATTCTCGGATCGAAATGCATCTTGTTCTATGATCCCTAACAGTTATGGAAATAACGAAAGTCAAAATATTCTAAGTTTATATATATATATAAAAAAATGAAAAAAGTTTGTAAAAATGAGAAAATGGGGTGTTTTATAAATTGTGAATTCTTAACTCTCTCCACAAAAAAAATCTTTGCTACTTTTCAAAGATTTAGTTAGGGGAAGTTTTGAGGTATTTGATTATAGAGCATATAATATTCGTGAGGACGCACTCGTTAGTTTGGGGATTTTGTATGTGTGGGTGAAACACATATCGGTTTTATTTCAAATTGGCCCTAAAAAGACAAAATTGTGCTTTAAATGCTTGAATATTGCTTGTTTTGTCTTTGTGATTGTGTAGGAACGGATATTGTAAAAATCTCAAGAAAACGTCAAAACCGGATAATCACGAACACAGGAACGGAATTGAGTGTGCAAAAGCCGAGAGAATGCTATCAAAGGTCAACAAAAGTCAACTCATGGTCAACAGTGGTCAACCACAAAAAGACAAAACCCAAAATTCCCAAATCAGTCTCTCAAAGAAAACCAAATTGCAAAAATGGTGCCTAAACCCTAACGGTGTTAACTCTTTAATATATAAAAGAGTTAACACCCGTTAACTCTTATATAAATCCAAAACACCCATGGCCCAAGATATAAGCCCAAAGTCCCGAATATAAAAAACCTGGGTCAAAGCAAAGTCAAACTCCTACCCCCTTTTTTATACAAGTTTTTACGCGAGAAGAACAGTTGTTACTGTTCATCTTCTTCCCCCTTTTACCCAACGTCACAATCATAGGGTAAATTCAATTAACAACATGGCAAGCTAATTCAAGTAGCTAAGTACAACATGACAGGGATAAACGTCACATAAGCCCTCTCATTGGCTAATACCCAAACATGCAAAGACACGTGGATTGTGAGAAAGCACACAAAGATGCAAGATTTTACACTAAATCCTTTCCTAAAGAAGCACAATGGCTCTGACACACAGAATGCCATGTTGGCAATCCGTGTGCTAGCCAAAGTAATCCAACGGCTTAAGATAAAGATCTAATAATTGGCAAGATTCAAGGGCAGGGATTTATGGGAGCATCTACCAACCTCCAAGGCCTAGAAGCATCTCCTGATGGCTATAAATAGCCCCTCACATTCACACACACGATATCTAGTTTTTTTAGCTTTTGAACTTTAGCTTATGTAATTTTCATTTAAAATATTTCAGCTTAATGTTTGTTTGATGTGATTTCCTTTTTCAATATTGTAAATAGTTTTTCATTAATAGAATTTGAATTTTATCCTACTTTTCTAAAGCTCACTTTTACTCAAACTGTGTCTAATAAGCTAGTAATGTTACATAAGCTTCTCATACGCTCAGATCAAGCTCTTTGAGTCTCTAAGCTCAAATTGAGCTATTAATAAGCTCTTAATATACTTAAATCTAAAAATCAGCTTAATACCTTGGCTTATTGGATTTTGAGCTTTTTGGAAGATGAGCTAACCATGAAAGAGCTCATAAGGACTTTTACTAGCTTATAATTAATAAGCTAGAGCTTGTAGATAGCTCCTTGAGCTTATTGCCTTTGTTTAGCTAAGGCTTTTGTAAGTTTCCTTTAATTTTCAAGTATCTTAGCTTTAATTTTGCATATGCTTATTATTCTGCTTATAGTCTAGCTTATTTATGCTTAATTATGTCTATTTGTGCTTATTAAATATGTTTGAATATCTGTTTTTTAAGTTTTATAGCTTAGATCTTAGATTTCTTAGTTTAATTCATAAAACTATCAAAAACTAAAAAATACTAGCATAGTTCTTAGTTCTTTGTCTCTGGCTTATTTTCTTATAAATATAAGTTCATTAGGTTTGTCATTAAGATATTGCTATTTGATATTTAAGGATTTAAGCTCCTAATGTCATTTTCATAACTAATATGGTTTTAGATCTAGGTTAAAGGGGGTGTTTCGGGAGTAACAAATAACCATAGGTTAGTGCTGTTTTTAGCTCTTTGGTCTTTTGTGTTTTTTCTAGATTCCAAATTTAGGTTAGTTCAAGTTATTTTTATAAGTTAGATTTGTGTTAGCTAAGTTTTCAATAGTTAGTATCAATATAGCTCAAATTTGTCTAGTTTTAATTGCATTATTAGCTTAATTTAGATTTAGTTTGTGTCTTTGCTTTATTTGCATCTAGGCATAAGTCTTAAGAGTGTTTCGAAATAAACCAATCTATGCATGCATTTGTCTAGTTTATGTTTTGGTCACCATTGTGTCAACTGCATCACAGTTATAATAGAAAAATTTCCATTTTTAGCTTAATTTTTAGAGAGTTAAATAGTTTTTAGCTTTTGCTTTTCATAATACAATAAGTTTTTAGGTCATTAATCATCTTTCTGAATTTGGTTTTTCAAAATAAGCTATTTTAATAATCTGTTTTTAAGCTGCAAAAGTAACTTTTCCTTTTCAAAATACAATATAACTCAGTACCTACTGAGTTAGAAACCTGTTTTCAAACAGCTTTTTCAATAAGCTCTAGTTTTCAAAATATTTTTTTTTTTTTTTTTTTCTTTTTTTTTTTTTTTTTTTTTTTTTTTTTTTTTTTTTTTTTTTTTTTTTTTTTTTTGTTTTAAAAAGCTTTTTCAAGTAGTCTTTAAGCTAGTTTTTTAGAAAAACCAAGTTTCATTTCATGAAAAGCTCATTTGGTTGCTTAATATTAAGCTCAAAGTTTGTCTAAGGGACTGTTTGGTTTTAAGTTTTCTATAAATGCTTATTTATGAATTTCAGCTTATGGATTGTTACTTTGTGCTTATTTTTGTGCATTTTAGCTTATTAGGTTAACTTTAGTCTTAGATGTGCTTTTTGTTCTTAGGTTTTAGCTTATTTCAGCTTGTGAAGTTCTAAAAACTCTTTAAAAAGTCAAAAAAAGTAGTTAAGTGTTTATGTCAAGTTATAAGCTGTTTAACAGCTTATTTAGGGCTTTTCATAAAAAAATTCTTTTATTAAAAGTGCTTATTTTTAGCTTTTCTAAAACTTTGCTTTTATAAGTTTTTAAAAATAAAAAAAAGGGAATGTGGAAATCGGGGGTGAGCAAGACTCGAACCCCCGACCTCAACACCCTTACCCTTTTATAAACTAACACCAAAACTCCACTACCAAACATGCCCTAGGGTCTTTTTCGTTAACATTTACCTCCCCGAATTTAATTATTCCTCGTCATCGTTTTTTTTTTAAGCTTTATAAGCTGTGTCGCTCGCTTATTACCAAGTATAGATGTGATGTGTGTGAATAAGAGAGAAGAGAGAGAACACGCGGTTTAATTCGCTCTTCTCGCGCACGGCTCTCAGTATTTTATTCTAGAATTTTTCTAATTTAGTTTAGTATTCTTTAAAATTTATTTTTATAAAAAAACCCCCCCTTAAAAAATCAGTCTTATCTTCATCTCTCAGCTCGCCAACCTCCACTTAATCTAAAAAATATAATTCTTTTTTCCCTCGCTACACAACTATTTTATTTTATTCCGTAAACCCGTTTCCTACGCGCCTCTCTCCTCTCGCGCCGCTCTCTCATAGACCCTCTGTCGTGTGTATCTCCTAACGCGGCGCAAAAATTTCATTTTTTAAAGAACGGGGGGGGATTCGTTCACGTTCTACATTTTTCGTGTTTTAAAGCTCATTTACTCTCGTTTTGTTCTAGTTTCTTTAATACTTTTTAGTCAATTAGAGTTTCATTAAAAAAGAAAAATTCAATTTAGGTTTAATTTTGAAATTTCGATAGCGAGACTTGTTAAACTGGTTTAGGTTCGTATTGCGTTTTTAGTTACATTTGATTTTCCGTTATTGTTTTAGTGCTTAAGTGTTATCATTTGTTAAACGCTGTAAGGATGATTAAGGGTGCACAAACTAGAAATAAATGGTCGTGTTTGACAATAATGTTATACCATTTGTGAAGCGGGAGTTTTGACTGTGGATCATAGGTATAGATGGTTGGCTAACCCCAGCCGGACATAATGTTGTTACCGAGGAAAGTAGTAGAATTACCCCTATGTATGGCAAGGTGTAGAGTGCTAGAGAGAAAGACGAAAGAGAGAGTGAGAATTTTAATGAGTGCTAGGCCAGGACAGAAAAAAGAAGCACGCTGGGTCGTGGGTAAGAGATTTCTCGAGGTATTTTTGAATGACTATCAGGATTACTCCTATTCAGGAAATCAAATTGCGGAATTTAGTTCCGCGCGCCCTAGAGCATTAACGATGCGAAATCTCATTATCGATTGGCACCTTCTGAATGGAGGAGTTGTCGAGTCAACTCAATGAACTCTGGACAAGGGTTTCTTTTCGACCAATCTCATCGCCTTGGGAAAGTACCGGTATTGTTTGTGAAAGAAAAAGGAGGAGATAGAGATTTAGACATGTGTATCGATTATAGAGAGGTACCCAAAAGTATAACGTGTAAGATTATAGATTCGACTCTCCTGTGTGTGTAGCTCGTTATTCGATCAGTTGCCAGTGATACAGTAATTCTATAAGGATAGATATTAGGTCGGATACCACCAGAGCTTGTGCATGAGGAGACTGGTTTCGATTAGAACCAAACACGTAATATATAAATATATTAATATGATAGAAATTACCAAATTACCCTTGAGGACCAAACACGGTAAATTGGAAAATCCTTCAAAAAATATATATATGATTACTACGTATATTAACCGGGAAGTATTATTCCGGGTCGTTATCCAACGATTATGTGAAATTGAAACCACGTTTGTGTTCGGACATGATTTGAATTGGAAACAAAGATTGATTGGACTATCTACTTCTCAATTAATTATATAGCAAATGATAACAATAAGCACTAAAAAACAAATATCGGAAAATCAATTTTAACTAAACACGGCAAAACGGGAACCCTAAACGGCAGTTAAAAACCCTAATTTCTAAAATTAAACCTAAATTAAAATTTTCTTTTTAAAATGAACTCTAATTGACTAAAAAGTAAGTTTTAAGAAAACTAGAAAAAACGGAGTTGAAATGAGCTTTAAAACACGAAAAATTGAGAACGGAACGAATCCGTTCTTTAATAAATGTAAATTTTGCAAATTAAAACCTACGAAAGCAAATAATTTTCCTGAAACTTTACGTTAAATAAAAATTTTCTAAAAAAGATTTATATTTTTTCATTATTTTTTTTTATTTTTTTATAGATTTTTTTAAAGTATTTAATAAAATAAATGTTTAAAAATACAACTAATTATAAAAAATTCTAGAAAAAAATACTGAAATAGCTTAACTAATTAGAAATCTAGGAAATAAGAAGGATTGATTGCACTAGCTTATGATATAGATGTGTAATAAGCTAACACGCTTATAAGCTTAAAAAGAAAAAACGTGGTTATAAGAATAAAATTGTGTAAATGTTTAACGGACAAGACCTAGGGCATGTGTTGGTAGAGGAGTGTGTGGTGTGTTTTATTAAAAGGGTGTAGGGGTGTTGAGGTCGGGGGTTCGAGTTTGCTCACCCGATTTTTCAAATTCCCTTTTTTTTTATTTTTTAAAAATAATATAAAGCAAAGTTTTATTAAAAGCTAAAAATAAGCACTTTTAATAAAAGAATTTTTTTTATGAAAAGCCCTAAATAAGCCTGTTAAAATGCTTATACCCTTGAATGAACCTTCAACTCTTTTTTGACTTTTTAAAGAGTTTTTAGAACTTCACAAGCTGAAATAGTAAAAACTAAGATCAAAAAGCACTTACGACTAAAGTTAACCTATTAAGCTAAAATTGCACATAAATAAGACAAAGGAACAATCCATTAGTGATAAAATCAGAAATAAGCATTTATAGAAAACTTAAAAACCAAAAAGTCCCTTAGACAAAAATTTGAGCTTAATATTATGCAATCCAAATGAGCTTTCATGAAATGTAAACTGGTTTTTCTAAAAAAACTAGCTTAAAGACTACTTGAAAAAGATTTTTAAAACTATTTTTGAAAACTAGAGCTTATTGAAAAAGCTGTTTGAAAACAGGTTTCTAACTCAGTAGGTACTGAGTTATATTATATTTTGAAAAGGAAAAGTTACTTTGCTGCTTAAAAAACGTATTAAAATAGCTTATTTTGAAAAACCAAATTCAGAAAGATGATTAATGACCTAAAAACTTATTGTATTATGAAAAGCAAAAGCTAAAAACTATTTTAACTCTCTAAAAATTAAGCTAGAAAATGGAAATTTTTCTATTATAACTGCTGATGCAGTTGACACAATTGTGACCAAAACTTAAACTAGACAAAATGCAGGCATATGATTATATTTCTAACACTCTTAAGACTTATGCCTAGATGCAAATAAAGCAAAGACACAAACTAAATCTAAATTAAGCTAATAATGCAATTAAAACTAGACAAATTTGAGCTATATTGATACTAACTATTGAAAACTTAGCTAACACAAATCTAACTTATAAAAATAACTTGAACTAACCTAAATTTGGAATCTAGAAAAAACACAAAAGACCAAAGAGCTAAAAACAGCACTAACCTATGGTTAGTGTTGTTCTCCCAAACACCCCCTTTAACTAGACTAAAATCCATATTAGCTTATGAAAATGACATTAAGAGCTTAAATCCTAAATATCAAATAGCAAATAGCTTATGACAAACCTAATGAACTTATATTTATAAGAAAATAAGCCAGAGACAAAGAACTAAGAACTATGCTAGTATTTTTTAGTTTTTGATAGTTTTATGAATTAAACTAAGAAATCTAAGATCTAAGCTATCCAAAAACTAAACAGATATTCAAACATATTTATAAGCACAAATAGAATAATTAAGCATAGATAAGTAGGACTTATAAGCAGAATCTTAAGCATATGCAAAATTAAAGCTAAGATACTTGAAAATTAAAGGAAACTTACAAAAGCCTTAGCTAAACAAAGGCAATAAGCTCAAGGAGCTATCTACAAAGCTCTAGCTTATCAATGATAAGCTAGTAAAAGTCCTTATGAGCTCTTCCATGGTTAGCTCATCTTCCAAAAAGCTCAAAATCCAATAAGCCAAGGTATTAAGCTGATTTTTAGATTTAAGTATATTAAGAGCTTATTAATAGCTCAATTTGAGCTTAGAGACTCAAAGAGCTTGATCTGAGCGTATGAGAAGCTTATGTAACATTACTAGCTTATTAGACACAGTTTGAGTAAAAGTGAGCTTTAGAAAAGTAGGATAAAATTCAAATTCTATTAATGAAAAACTATTTACAATATTGAAAAAGGAAATCACATCAAACAAACATTAAGCTGAAATATTTTAAATGAAAATTACATAAGCTAAAGTTCAAAAGCTAAAAAAACTAGATATCGTGTGTATGTGAATGTGAGGTGGGGCTATTTTAGCCTATCAGGAGATGGCTTCTAGGCCTTGGTGGTGGTAGATGCTCCCATAAATCCCTGCCTTGAATCTTGCAATTTATGTAGGATCTTTTTTCTTAAGCCGTTGGATTACTTTGCTAGCACACGGAATTGACAACATGCATTCTGTGTGTAGAGCATTGTGCTTCTTTAGGGAAAGGATTTAGTGTCAAATGTCTTGTTCTTTGTGTGCTTTCTCACAATACGTGTCTTTGCATGTTTGACGGTATTAGGCGATGATGAGGGCTTATGTGACGTTTATCCTGTCATGTTGTACGTAGCTACTTGAATTGCTGTGCCATGTTGTTAATGAATTTTACCCTGTATGATTGTGTCGTTGGGTAAAAGGGGGAAGCAAGATGAACTGTAACAAACTGTTCTTCTGCGTAACAAAACTTTGTATCAAAAAAGGGGGTAGGAGTTTGACTTTGCTTTGATCCCAGGTTTTTTATATTGGGACTTTGGCTTATATCTTGGGCCCATGGGTGTTTTGGATTTAGTATAAGAGTAAGGGTTTTAAACTCTTTTTATATATTAAAGAGATATCAGCCGTTAGGGTTTAGGCACCATTTTGCAAATTTGGTTTTCTTTGTGAGAATGATTTGGGAATTTAGGCGTTTTTCTTTTTGTGGTTGACACTGTTGACATGAGCTTGACTTTTGTTGACTTTTGATAGCATTCTTCGGCTTTTGCACACTCAATTCCGTTCCCGTGTTCGTGATTATCGCTCTGGGTTTGAATAGAGAGAGATCTTGAGTTTTTACAATATCCGTTCCTACACTATCACCAAAGACAAAACATAGCAATATTCAAGCATTTAAAAGCCAATTTTGTTCTTTTTAGGGCCATTTTGAATAAAACGTGTTATGTGTTTCACACATATCAAAATTCCCCAAACTAAGCGAGTGCGTGTCCTCACGTAATATTATATGCTCTATAATCAAATACCTCAAAACTTCCCCTAACTAAATCTTTGAAAAGTAGCAAAGATTTTTTTTGTGGAGAGAGTTAAGAATTCACAATTTATAAAAACATCCCCATTTTCTATTTTTACAATAACTTTTCATTTTTTTATATACTATATATACACTTAGAATATTTTGACTTTGTTATTTCCTTAACTGTTAGGGTCATAGAACAATATGCATTTCTCGAGAATGCCCCAAAAAGGATAAATTCTTCGTCCCCGACTTTTCACTTATCCAAACCAAGCTTAAAACGAAATCACAGCTAAATATCAGTAAAGATGCTAACACTGCTCATATTTGCAACTTGTGAACATTTCACTCCCGACATTTATTATATCTTCAGTGAGTGTGCTATTTTGAATTTTAACCATGAATCAATGTTTTGCACTATGCTTTATGTTTCCACCTTAAGAATATAGTTTGAAGGCAGAGATCCTCCCATGTAGCGACTTTGATTCGGCAACATCCCAACCTTGAGGGCTTATGTGACAGGTTTTGACACCCCACGGAGACTAGTATCGGGACTCACGGACCTTAGGTTTCAAAAACTTTCAGGTTTCCCGTAGCTTATAAAATAGAAAAGTCAAAGTTCAAAAGCATATTTGAATTTAACAAAAAGGAATCAATTTATTAATTCAAACTTAATTATTTAGACATTTATGCAATTGTAACCCTTGACCTTTTAGAAGGTTGCAACATCGGGTCGTGAGCCGCACGATGCATGAAAACCTTTTCTCAGATCGGATTTTTATTCTTACTATGGGCTTTCTTTAGAAGACTACCACATCGGTTGTGAGCCGGCAAGAGGTAGTAAACTTTTATCAGCCTACAACTTTTATTATTATTATATTTTTTATATTTTTCATTATTTCATTCATCATCATTTTTTTTTAAACTTTATATAGAGAAGACTTCTTTTTGAAAAATTCAAGTATGAATTTGAACTAAGACTAAAAATTTTGCTATATATTACATAAAAATTGTTGATTTAAGTTTAATTCCAAAAACAGCACGTATATTAATCCGGTAAGAGTTATGGTGGAGAAAAGCGACCAAGTTTACTTTACATGAGCTCTTTAAGATTTCCAATATCTTGTTTAGCATCTACTCACACTTAACTCTATCATTTTTGTTCTTTCGCGAATATTCCCGCGAACGGTTTGCCTAAAGAGTTAATGAACAGCTAGAGCCTCAACATGCTCGAATAGGGGTCAAAAGTTACTTTATTTATACCAAGCAAGTAAGTCAAAATTGTGGACAAAAAACACTTTATTTTTATTTTTGAAAATTTTTAAAATTTTCATATTTTTGTATTTTCTGGTGGAAAAACGGGGTGTGAGAACAACAGGCAAAAAGTAGATAAGATTATAACGAGATATTACTAACCCATACTAAATTAAACTTTGTATCAGTTGTTTATAGCCTAAGACTTAAAAACCCCTACTAGAACTGCAAAGAAGGTCGAATACATAACTAATGCCTGAGGAAAAGTATCACAAAAATCTCTAGCGTTTATTAAGTGTGCTACAAATAAAATGTTGTAGTCGAAATAAATCTTTAGGATATCGGATTTCCCCATACTATTAGCAAGCAAAGGATAGGAAGCTCGAGTGGACCGGAAAAAAAAACCGAAACACGAGCGTCTTTAGAAAATTTGGGTTCTTCCTATAAACTATCAAAGTACAAAACAAGAATTAGGAATCGGAAGAGTACAAGCTCCTCAAACACAACAGAAAAATAAGAAAGAAATTGTAAATAGAATAAGCATGGGTGCCTCCCACATGCGCTTTGTTTTTGGTACGAGTGCATAGTGACTCGATTCGAATTCATTGTCCTTGGAGAGAGTAAAATGGAAGAGAAATCTCAATCGGGCTTTATTAATGTTTGGAATTAAACATAATGAGCACATGGAAAGTTCCATCCAATGAGATACCACCGGCGTCTAAATGGAAGATGCGGGGTCAAAAATGGTGTCTTTCACTCGAAGGAGTAAAGTAAAGGAGATCACTGGGGCGTAGGTGAGAAACGGGAAAAAGTTCCCGAATGACAAATGATGATAGTAATCGTATCTTCAAATCAATCTCATCTCCCTAGGGTTAAAACTTCATCATCATTAAAGCTCATCAAAATTGTTTATCACGGTGCTTGGGGTGCATCGGTCTCAACAATTAAGCTAATCTCAACATTTGGTGGTTCTGGAAGAGGACGAGGAAATGACGGATCAAAATGAAATGATTCAACTCAGGAGTTTACAATGCGGTTATTTGATTATCAGAAAATTACCATGCTCAGAATCCTCCCTGATCGGGACTCAACCTCAAAAAGAAACGAAATTCATATCGGGATGAGAGTTTTTGCTTATAAGTAGTGGAACTGCCAATTCTGTCTCTTCCGTAATGATCACTAGAAGAATTATCATATTAAGAAAAAGAAGACGAGAGTGGGGTTGTCATTTAACGCTTCAATCTTAGAAATGAGAAGATAGACATTTGACAATTTGTTACGAAGAATAATGTCCTCAACCTCTTCTAAGCTGACGAGCTCAGAATCAGGAGGCGAAGCCCTCAACTAATCAATGTTTTCAAAAGAATCATCGTCGCTCGAAGTATCATCATCATAACAATCATCTTCTTCTTCGTCTTTATCATTCCGGGGGAAAAGGAGCGCGTGCCCAGACGAAACTCCTCGGAAAAAAAATCGATCTTAGGAGATGTGATCGGAATATCTTGACTAAGCAAAGATTCATCATCCAAAATATCATTGGAAAAACCCTTGGATCCACTTGGGATTGGGACGAGGTCCTTAACACTAGATTTATCTTTTTCAGGAATAGTGCTAAGTTCATCTTCCCCCATGATTAGAGGATCTTCGGGCTCCTTGGATGGTTCATAAGGTGTGATCGCTTTAGGCCTTCTCCATATAACAGTATACTCATCATCGTCATCATCGAAGTAGAAAAGAGGATGATTCTAGCTTGGACAATTAATATGTTCTGAAAACTCTTCACTAATATTTCGCACATCTTCAAGGAGTTTACTAATCAATTCTTGAATATCCTCTTGTTGATATTGCTTGTCCATCAAAGCATTTTTGATTTTGCTAAAACTTTCCCAAGCTATCAATATAACCTTTGGTGTTACTCCAAAAGGTATACGACTAAACTTCCTTAAGAAGGTGTAAACGTCTTTCAAAAAGTTGTCTCTAGCTTATTCATCATCAATCATAGAAAAATAATATGAATAAATTTGAGCTGCCGTCTCGTTCTTCTCTTGTTGACTTCCTTTATGAATTTGCAAATCATCCATAAGTTTAAGAAGCAATTCTTGCATAAGTTCAGGTTGATTCTGCTATTCTCTCATAACTTGCTTAATCTTAAAAAATCTATCCTCATCTAACAATAGAGCCATGCACTTTTCATTAGGAGGTATATGATCATACTCCTTTAAAAATGCTTGTATAGCTTCCATTAAGTCTTCTTGAGCTTGCAAAATTTCTTTACTTGTCTCTTGAGGAGGTTAAATTGATCGTGGGAACTGCGGGTGTTGAAATTGGTTCAAAACCGGGTAAGATTGAATAATAGAAATTTGGTTCATCGGTTGGACATGAAAGTCGCATTGCAATGAGGACCCCCACAGTTTCACAACAACGGTTGTGTTGTGGGAAAACTTGGTGAAGTTAGTGAAAAAGTATTATCGATAGTTTTTGATCGGAAAATACAAGTTTTGATTTTGTACAACGGAACTTGGGTGAACCAATTCATACCAAAATGAGCATCGTTTCCACATAACTCACAAATATTTGTTTCGTACTGGGGTTGTGGAGGGTGGTTTGCAAAATTTGGAGAATCGTATGGAGCTGAAAATTTTATTTGTGTTCTATTTCCAACAGTACAATGAAAAATAATCATCATATTCTTTACTACACATTGTTGGCATGTACCAAAAAAAACTTTGTTATTGCAAACTTTGCAAATATTTTGTGAGGATCTCATTTAGGTTTTATTGTCAGCTGGTTCGGATTAGAGATAATCGGGAAATTTGTGCGTGGACACATTGTAACCATAATGAGAACAGTCTCCTTACATGATTGTAACAAGTGCATTGTTGACAAAACATACCGTCTAATGAATCACCACACTCGTAACAACAATTATGGTTAATTTGTGGAAGACTTTGCGAAGAATTTTCACCGGGGTCTTGATTAAAGACGGATGGCTCTTGAGGTGCGCTAACAATGTTAGTGTTGTCATTGGATGACTCAGAAGTGTTTAGAATTTCGTTTTTATCATGAATTGTATACCAACCTTCATTCAAACACTTTCACACAAAAGCAAAAGGTCGACAATATAGACCATCAACCGGGTCTCCACAAGTTGCACAATTCTGAGGGGGATTTTGAGAGAGGTCGGTTACGGGACTTATTCAACCTCACTAATTAGGACGTTTTTTTGTTATAAAAGGTAATAAAAAATCGGTTTAAAACATTTTGAACTTCAAAATTAGTTTCTAATTGATGCTATGATAGTACAGTGTTTTGATTCAAATTTGGTGTTATATTTCCTGCTTTATAGCATTGTGATTTTTCTTCAATATTGCATTGACGGTTACATTTTCATTAAATGTTATAAGTCCAAATATTAGTACCATTGATTTTCTGGATGGCTGTTACAACTTTCAAGTGTTTAGTGGTTGTTACAACTTACCAGTTTAATGAATTTGTAGATAGCTATTACATGTTTACTGATTGTTACAAATTTATTGAATTTTTTTAGTTGTGGCTACACCACCATTACATACGGTTGGAGAAAGAAATAATAATAGTAATAAGATTTGAGTAATAAAATATGTTACATCATTTGTATTTCATTGATAATAAAGGAAAATAATTTAAAACATACTAGTTACAGAATCTTGTCTTCAAGACCCTTTTTGAAACATACACAAGTTTCTAGTGTACAAAGCTCCACAAGACGAGCATTCTTTAATCGAGAAGAGGGGGTTCAAACGATAATCGAGTGACGCCATAAGAATTAAACAATATAGAGGGTTAAGAAAAGAATTAAATGGATAGGAAGAAAAAGAAGATTATTTTTGGTTTTTCACAAGTTTATTCACAATCTAATTTTAACGGACAATGAGATAGACAACTTAAACCAATTAATCAATAAGCTTCACGGTAGCTCTTTAAAAGTGATTAACTTTCAAAGGTGAGCCGTATATCGCAAGTGACACAAAAGGCAAGTTTTTAAATCTTTTATTCGAGTTGGGATTTATTATGGATAATCCTCAATTGAATGTTTTTATTTGTTGGTGTTCGCGTTTACCAACTTTGTTTATTTTATTTTTTTTTTATGGGACAATTTTTTATTTGTCTGATATATTATATTATATATTTATATATATATATTATTTATATAATATTATATATAATATATGTATTTATAGATATTATATAATATAGATTTATATATATATATATATATTATTTTAATATATTTATATGTTAATTTATATAAAGAAAAAAATTATTTTTTACTTTTTATGTTTTATAATTTTTTTGTATTTTTGATTTTTTAACAAAAACAAAATTTTCGAAAACGAAAGGGTCTTCAAATCACGATCAACAAACTTCAAACGAAAGAATCTTAATCACAAATCCCCGGCAACGGCGCCAAAAATTGGTTCGATAGAACCAACACACGTAATAATAAAATATATAATATGATGGAAAATTACCAAATTACCCTTGAGGACATAGGTAAAAAACAAAAATCTTCAAAAATATATATAATATAATACGTATATTAACCGGGAAGTATTATTCCCGGGTCGTTATTCCCCAATGATTTGTGAAATTGAAACCACGTTTGTTGTTCGGACAATGATTTGAATTGGAAACAAAGATTGATTTGATTATCTACTTCTAAAATTAAAATAAGCCAAATATGTCAACAATTAAGCACTAAAACAAATAAACGAAAAATCAAATTTTAATAAAATCGCAAACGGGGGAACCCTAAACGGCAGTTGTTTAAAAACCACTAAATTTCTAAAATTAAACCTAATTGAAATTTTCTTTTAAATAGACTCAATTACTAAAAAAGTAAGTTTAAAGAAAAACTCGAACAAAAACGGAGTTGAAATGAGCTTTAAAACACGAAAAATGAGAACGGGAACGAATCCCGTTCTTTAAAAAATGAAATTTTGCAAATTAAACCCTACGAAAGCAAAACTAATTTTCCTAGAAACTTTACGATAATATAAAATTTTCTAAAAAGATTTATATTTTTTTGATTTTTTTTCTATTTTTTATGATTTTTTAAAGTTTTTAATAAAAATAAATATTTAAAAATACTAAACTAATTATAAAAATTCTAGAAAAAATACAGAAAATAACTAGAACTAATTAGAACCTAGGAAAAATAAGCTTGATTACACAGCTTATTGAATAAGCTGTGTAATAAGCTAACACAGCTTATAAAGCTTAAATGGAAAAACGTGTATAAGAATTAAATTGTGTAAATGTTTAACGAAAAAGACCCCAGGGCGTGTTGGTAGTGGAGTGTGTGGTGTGTGTTATAAAAGGGGTAGAGGGTGTTGAGGTCGGGGATTTCCACCTTCCCCTTTTTTTATTTTTAAAAACTTATAAAAGCAAAGTTTTAGAAAAGCTAAAAATAAGCACTTTTAATAAAAGAAATTTTTTATGAAAAGCCCTAAAGAAGCTGTTAAACAGCTTATACCTTGACATAAACACTTAACTACTTTTTTGACTTTTTAAAGAGTTTTTAGAACTTCACAAGCTGAAATAAGCTGAAATCTAAGAACAAAAAGCACATCTAAGACTAAAGTTAACCTAATAAGCTAAAATTCACAAAAATAAGCACAAAGTAACAATCCATAAGCTGAAATTCACAATTAAGCATTTATAGAAAACTTAAAAAACCTAACAGTCTTAGACAAACTTTGAGCTTATTATTAAGCAACCAAATGAGCTTTTCATGAAATGAAACTTGGTTTTTCTAAAAAATAGCTTAAAGACTACTTGAAAAAGCTTTTTAAAACTATTTTTGAAAACTAGAGCTTATTGAAAAAGCTGTTTGAAAACAGGTTTCAAACTCAGTAGGTACTGAGTTATATTGTATTTTGAAAAGGCAAAAGTTACTTTTGCAGCTTAAAAACAGATTATTAAAATAGCTTATTTTGAAAAACCAAATTGAGAAAATGATTAATGACCTAAAAACTTACTGTATTATGAAAAGCAAAAGCTAAAAACTATTTAACTCTCTAAAAAATTAAGCTAGAAAAATGGATTTTTTCTTTTATAATGATGATGCAGTTAACACTTTGATGGACAAACTTAACTAGACAAAATGAGGCCTATGATTATTTTCTAACATCTTAAGACTTATGCCTAGATGCAAATTAAGCAAAAAGACACAAACTAATATCGGAAATTAAGTAATATGCAATTTAAACTAGACGATTTGCGTATAGTGTACTAACTATTGAAAAACTTAGCTAACACAAATCTAACTTATAAAAATAGCTTGAACTAACCTAAATTTAGAATCTAGAATAAATACAAAAGACCAAAGAGCCAAAAACAGCACTAACCTACGGTTAGTGTTGTTTTCCCAAACACCCTTAAAGTAGATAAAACCATATTAGCTTATGAAAATAAAATTAAGAGCTTAAATCCTAATTACCAGATAAGCAAATAGAATTATGCAAAACCTAATAAACTTATATTTAATAAGCAAATAAGCCAAAGATAAAGAACTAAGAACTATGCTAATATTTTTTTAGTTTTTGACAGTTTTATGAATTAAACTAAGAAATCTAAGATCTAAGCTATAAAACTTAAAAACAGATATTCAAACATATTTAATAAGCACAAATAGACAGAATTAAGCACAAATAAGCTAGACTATAAGCAGAATATAAGCATATGTAAAATTAAACCTAAGATACTTGAAAATTAAAAGAAACTTATAAAAGCCTTAGCTAAACAAAGGCAATAAGCTCAAGGAGCTGTCTACAAGCTCAAGCTTATCAATTATAAGCTAGTAAAAGTCTTATGAGATCTTCCCATTGGTTAATCATCTTCCAAAAAAACGCTCAAAAATCCTATAAGGCCAAGGGTATTAAGTGATTTTTAGATTTAAGTTATATTATAAGTGCTTATTATTAGCTCATTTGAGTTTAGAGACTAAAGAGGCATGCTGTGTGTGTGTGTGTGTTATGAGAAGCTTATGATAAACTTTACTAGCTTATTAGACACAGTATGAGTAAAAGTGAGCTTTAGAAAAGTAGGATAAATTCAAATTCTATTGTATGAAATCTGTTGATACATATTGTAAAGAGGAATTACATCAAAACACACATTAAGCTAATAACATTTTAATGAAAAATTCATAAGCTTAATGTTCGCAAAAGCTAAAAAAAACTACTATCGTGTGTGTGAATGTGAGGGGCTTTTTAAGTATCAGGAGATGCTTTCTAGCCTTGGCCGGTGGTAGATGCTCCCATAAATCCCTGCCCTTGAATCTTGCCAATTATTAGATCTTTATCTTAAGCTGTTGGATTACTTTTGCTAGCACACGGATTGCCAACGTGGCATTCCGTGTGTCAGAGCCATTGTGCTTCTTTAGGAAAGGATTTAGTGTAAAATCTTGCATCTTTGTGTGCTTTCTCACAATCCACGTGTCTTTGCTTGTGTGGGTATTGGCCAATGGGAGGGCTTATGTGATGTTTATCCCTGCCATGTTGTACTTAGCCACTTGAATTAGCTTGCCATGTTGTCAATTGAATTTTACCCTATGATTGTGACGTTGGGTAAAAGGGGGAAGAAGATGAATAGTAACAACTGTTCTTCCCGCGTAAAAACTTGTATAAAAAAGGGGGTAGGAGTTTGACTTTGCTTTGACCCGGATTTTTTATATTCAGGACTTTGGGCTTATATCTTGGGCCATGGGTGTTTTGGATTTATATAAGAGTTAACGGGTGTTAACTCTTTTATATATTAAAGAGTTAACATCGTTAAGGTTTAGGGACCATTTTTGCAATTTGGTTTTCTTTAAGGGACTGATTTAGGAATTTTAGGTTTTGTCTTTTTGTGGTTGACCACTGTTGACCATGAGTTGACTTTTATTGACCTTTGATAGCATTCTCCCGGCTTTTGCATACTCAATTCCGCTCCCGTGTTCGTGATTGTTCGGTTTTGACCGTTTTCTTGAGATTTTTGCAATATCTGTTCCTACACAATCACAAAGACAAAACAAGCAATATCCAAGCATTTAAAGCATAATTTTGTCTTTTTAGGGCCAATTTTGATATAAAACGGATATGTGTTTTCACACATATCAATGACATTCCTAAGACCGCGTTTAGAACTCGTTATGGACATTTTGAGTTCACAGTAATGCCCTTTGGTGTGACTAACACACCAACGGTATTTATGGATCTGATGGACGAGTGTGTAGGCCTTATCTAGACAAGTTTGTGATAATGTTCATTAATGACATCTTGATTTACTCTAAGACCCGAGAAGAGCATGTAGTGCACCTAGGGTTAGTCTTAGAATTGCTCAAGGAAGAGAAACTGTATGCTAAGTTTTCCAAGTGCGAATTCTTGTTGCGAGAAGTACAATTTCTTAGACATGTGATTAATGGAGATGGTATTCATGTAGACCCTAGTAAGATTGAAGCTGTTAAGAATTGGGAAGCCCCTAGAACTTCGTCTGAAGTTCGTTTATTTTTAGGATTGGCAGGGTATTATCGTCGGTTCATAGAGAACTTTTCTAAGATAGCTAAGTCGCTTACTGTCTTAACTCAGAAAAGTAAGATCTTTGATTGGGGTGAGGAATAAGAAAGGGCATTTCAAACCTTGAAGGACAAGTTGTGTAATGCACCTGTTCTAGCTCTCCCTGATGGACCGGAAGATTTTGTGGTGTACTGTGATGCATCGGGCTTAGGATTAGGTTGTGTGTTGATGCAAAGAGTGTTAGGATTATGAAAATCCATGTAAAAGACTCGGTCACCCCGTGTTATATCTAGCATTGGTTAGCTCGTAGTCTTAGTTTTAATTGTTTAGTTACCGTACGACTTATGGTATTGGGTCGGGTCTTTACCCACTTGTTAGCCTACTCCATGGCCCATTTAGGGGCACCAAGCTCTTGTATAAATACCCCTTTCAGCCATGGAAGGGGGTTGATGTTTATTTTATTTTACAAACACACACTAATAATTTTCTTCTCTCTAAACCCTCCTTTCTCTTCTAGATAATTTGGCCAAACATTAATCCTAGGCTTGTGTTATGATATCCAATATACTACAATTGGTATCAGAGCCCATGGGATGATTAGTTAAATTATGTGTGCGTTTTCTTGGTTGGTTTAGATCAAAAGTTTAGTTTTTGAAGGTTTATGGTCTTTTTCTTGACACTCTTTAATTCTCACGTTTGTGATGTTAAAGTTAGTGTTTTTATAGTTGTTATAACCTTCTAGGATCAAGTTGTACAAAAGAAACCAAGCAAAAACGTTCAAAAGGGTGATTTTTAGGTGTTTTTAGGTGAAAAAGTTCGTATTTTTCTTCACTGCGTTTTGCCTCTCTGAGACATTCTTCATTGCGTTTTGCCTTAAATAGTACACTGCGTTTTGTCGTTTTGTATAGTACAACAATACTGCATTTTGTCGTATTTGGGGTTGCGTTTTGGTCACTGCGTTTTGGTTATTAAAGGTTGCGTTTTGTCTACTTGAAGACCTCACTACGTTTTGCTTGAAGATCTCATTGCGTTTTGCTTGAAGACCTCACTGCGTTTTGCTTGAAGACCTCATTGTGTTTTGCTTCAAGACCTCATTGCGTTTTGCTTCAAGCTATCACTGCGTTTTGCTTCAATATCATTGCGTTTTGCTCAAGACCTCCATTGCGTTTTGCTTGAAGACCATATTGCGTTTTGATAAAAAGTTACTCTGGCAAAATTTCATTCTTCACTGCCTTTTGTCTAGGGTTCTTCACTGCGTTTTGCCTAAGTTTCATTATATTCATTAAGTTAACTTATTTCAACCAAACCAAATCATAATCAAACAACATATCACCTAATCAAACAAACAATCATCACTTTTAATATACAATCACTAATCATTGTATCGATCCAAAGTTTATCATAATACAAGTAATCAACCATGTCCAGTAATTTAGATGATATTCAAGCGGCCGGTTCCGATACCCGTCCTCCAATGCTCGATAGGACTGATTACGAATCATGGTCACAACGAATCCGATTATACTATAGGGGAAAGGAAAATGGTTTGCAAATTCTTCAGTTGATTGATCAAGGACCATTTAAGCTTGGAACCACTAGGGACACACTCGGATCTTAATGATGATGAAAAGAAACGATACGATGCTGATGTCTGTGCAACCAACATTGTACTTTAAGGATTACCCAAAGACATCTACAAGCTCATCAATCACAACATTGAAGCAAAAGCAATATGGGACAATGTCAAAATACTTCTTGCAGGTTCTGAGCTCACCAAAGAAGACAGGGAATCTTAGTTGTATGATGAATTTGAGCGGTTCAAGAT
>BQNB010030040.1:26984-55243 GCA_026074375.1 Tanacetum coccineum
AAAAAATTGTCTTGTTTATTAGGTTGAAGTATGAAAAGGATTATGTGAACAAACTAATTAACATGATTGTAGGAACTTTAGATTCGTAATATATAATACCCATCAATATAATTAACATAAACAAATAGTGTTGTAAGCCACTCATGTCACATTTGACCCGAACTTGAATTGACCTGAACCCGACCAGGTCAACCCGACTAACACCCCATGAGTCATGTGTGATATAGCGGTATAAATCTTGTGAATATCCAACATCTAATTTTTCTTGATAATAACTCTAATGTGACCATGCAGACCCTCTCAAAATATTATAAGCTTCTCTTAAATTGTGCTTGTGTGACGGTGAACACAAACTCTGTAAATTAGTTGATCAAACAATCAAAAATCATTTTTACAAAAAATGAAATTTGAACAATAAAATCGAGAGATAAAAAAAAGTAAAAAGCATGACAGTATCACGAGTATACTGTTTAGCAATGAATTCAATTAAAAATAAATTAAAAATCATTCTTAAAAGATCTTGTTATTTTTCAATGGGGTAAATGTCATTTATTACCAACCTTCTTTCTCATTTGTACCGTAATAATCAACTTATTTTTTTTCGTACTCATTACACCCACGTACATTCAAATTTTGTTCGATATAACTAATATGACCACAAAATGACTATATTACCCTTGTAATCTTTAACATATTTACAATCATAATTTTTTTAAATCTTAATTTTTTAAAAAGTACTTTAACAAGTACTTTAACAAAAATAATTTTTTTAAAAGTAATTTTTTAAATCATAATTTTTTAAATAGTACGGATTTAAAAAAAATATATTTTTTAAAATTTTGTACATTAAAAAAATTACTTTTTTAAAAATTTCGTACTTTGATAAGTAATTATTCTTTTATAAAATTTCGTACTTTATAAAATCTTAATTTTTTTTAAATAAATTTATTTTTTTTTCGTACTTTTTAAAGTTAACAAATTTTTTATTTAAAAGTTAAGAAAAAATAAAAAAGTTAAAACTTTTTTACTTTTTACTTCGAATATTTTTTACTTTTTTATTTTTTTTCTTAACTTTTAAAAAAATTTAATTTTTTTTCGTAGAAAAAAAAATTAACCTTTTTTTTTGAAAAAAAATTAAAATTTTAAAAAGTACGAAAAAATTTAGAATTTTTTAAAAAAATTAAGATTTTAAAAAGTATGATTTTTTTTTTAAATTTTGTAAAATTTTTTAAAATTTTTTACTAAAATAACGTAAAAAAATATTCTTTGTTAAAGTACTTTTTAAAAAATTAAGATTTAAAAAAATAATGATTGTAAATATGTTAAAGAAGACAAGGGTAATATAGTCATTTTATGGTTATATTGGTGATATCGAACAAAATTTGAATGTATGTGAGTGTAATGAGTACAAAAAAAAGTAAGTTGATCATTACGGTAAAAATGAAAAAGTAAGTTGGTAATAAATGACTTTTACCTTTTTCAATTTGATGTTCCTAAAATTTTGCATAGTTTGCTATGTAGAGATTTTATGAACCAAAGTCTTAAAGTATGGGAATAAAAAATCAATTGACACTTTGTTATGAATATTAACGAGGTTTGTAACCTGTGCATCGTCGCGGAGCACACGAGACTATTTTCGCAACACACCGATAATGCCAAGTATTATTTGCCAGTCGTTGAGACTCACCTTACAACGAAGCGATAACCTCAAACACCATTTCTGTAAATATTTTTATAATATATATTAAACTTCAACATTTTTTATAAAATCGTACGCATGTCATAAGCATTTCAATATTGGGCTCGTTTTGTTCGCAATTCGACGATCTTTTCAGTGCCAATTTTTTTCCGAATGAATCGATAGATATGCGTTCCATATTTGATAAATAAAGTTTGTTATATAAAAAAGTCGTAAATATGTAAAAGTTCAAGGTTGGTTTTGTAACTTTTAGCATACTTAAAGGTGCGTTTTGTAATATTTTTTTTCTTTTTTTTTACATCGTTGATCGTGAATGCCTTTTTTTTAATCAGGCACGCATGCCAATTTCTGCTAAATAATATAAAGTTATAATTTAAAACATATCATTCTGAATATTAGTTTTAAACGTATCTGAGTTAGATGGAAAAACATGGAATCATCTTTCCAAACTTAATTGTCAATTTATGTAAAGAACTTGGTACAATATTCAATATGACAAAAGATCGATACACAAATAACTAAGGACGATGATACACTTAGTATGTATTTGGCACCTCCTATCTTTAAACTTTTTTAAAAATTAAGTTAACGCATCATCAATTATTAGTAATTATTAAAATAAAAATTAAAAATATGCTAAGTGCATATCAGATTGGATGTTACAATAATCAACTAATAAAATGAATTTGATATAATTATAATTAAAATTAATAATTTTTAAATTTTTTATATAATAGTATGGCATATTAATTCTTCACAATCTCACAACACGACTACACAATCTCTAGAAACTATCGTCCATTGTAGTAAATCGTTAAACAATATGCATAAAAAATGTAAAATCAAAACATCGTTAAGCAACATTCGCATTTGAACCCGCTACTTTTTGCATGTACAGTGATAGTAATCTTACAAAAATTTAGAGTAGTTAAAATTTGAAAAAAAACAGTATCTTAATATACATATTCTCACAAGATAAGTACATACGTTTTAAAAGTACCAACAAATGTATTGATTTGGTATTGTTTTAATTGTATAAGGTATTTAATGAAAATACGGTAAATTACACTGTTGGTCCTCAAAGTCCACCCCGTTTGCTCGTTTGGTTCCTAGATAACGGGGACTCTCATACGGAGTCCCTATTTGACACTGTAGTTACCCATTTGGTCCCTGGCACTCCGTTATGGGTAACGACGGTTATCTCCGTCGTTATCCTTGCCACGTCGCCTTTTTCTTGAAGGGCTGTAGCGTCATTTCACTATTATTTCGTGTTGCGTCGTTGGTCCCTGACCCGGATTTCTTTTCTCCTTCCCGCTGAATTACATTATTCCCATGACATAGTGAAGGGAATTTTTCTCCGGCTAAATTAGTTTATTCCCGCCATTTATAATTAACCAATGATGGTTGTTAACCTTGAATTAATATGAATACAAAGTGTATTTTGTTTAGGGATTATCATGTTTGATAACAAGTATTAATAGAATTAACTTGAAAATTTAAACTAATTACAACAAATTACTTCATCATGTTGTCTGTAAGAGGCTTTAGACAGTCCCCAAATACCTTAGTGAACCATTCTAACAATAAATTCAAATAAACAATCTACAAGGATAATCAAACACTTGCATATGACGGAAAGAATTCATGAACCTTATGATCAACTTGTTTAGGTCGCATATCATACATTGCAAAAGGCAGAATGAACCCAGGCAGAATGAACCCATCATGGTAATCATCAGTAAGTTGATTAGATCCCATATCATACATTTCCCGCAGATTCTTTGATATTAGGTTGTATTCTACAACCTTTCCTGACAAGTTGATCACCAAAAAAGAATCATCTTCCCTTTCTCCCAAAACAATGCTCCAAACAGTGGACCTAATCGACAATCCTTCGAGAAGTGGAGTCATAAAGTCATCGGTATCAACATGGTACCTAACCGACCAAACAGAACTCCCTTTCATCATCTCGTAGATAGTAAACTTGCTAGAGCCAAAATCATCTCTACGAACAAGAAGCAAACACCCACGCGAATCGAATAGTTTCCCTTCCAGATGCAATATGTGATGTATTTATATGGTTATTATCATTGGAAGTATATAACCATAAGACTTGAAGAAGTTTCTTCCTTGTTGCAAGCTTTGAGAGATTTGTATGATTGTTATAATTAGATGATCGGGGTATTCGATATTTAGCTTGTAATGCGTAAGCTGGCTATTCTCGATTTCTAGCCAATGTAAGGCATTATTCCAATACATTGCACTGTCAAAATGTAGAAAAAAAAGTAGTTAAATCGCTCATTGCACAAGCTCCAATTGCCTTTCTCTGAACAGTAAATTTGTATAAAAATGTCAGAACATGTGCGTCCAGCACGCACTACTTTGTAGTAAGGTGATTTTGTAGGATCAAATACCAACCTCAATCCAGCACATCCACAAACATTGGAATCAACATTCGTGTAATCCGGTTCCGGACGGATTTTCAACAAATTAGTAGATGGGTTATATACGTAATCAAAAGCATGCCTCCGCGAACCAGTACACAGAAGTAAACCATTGCAAGATTGCAATATCGTTACTTTATCAACTTCCTCTATGGAGCTAAGAGTGAAGGAGTTTTCAATAGTGTATTTTCTTGAGATAATTCTGGGATCTAACAACACAAAATCACAATCAAATGAAGATCTAATGTGATTAACAAAAAGACCAGCAGGAGAATCCAGGCTACGTATCTGGCTACGTTTAAGGGTGAAAGCTGGGGATTTGAGAATTTTTAGCCATTGTTTTGAAACGCGTGTAAAGAGATGAATATAGAGAATATGTAATCGGATAAATATTTATGGCAAAAGGTCGTCGTTAGTAAGGACGTTATGTGGTGGTGCATAGGTTTCTCGAGCATTTGTGTTGGGCTCCTCTGACATCATCACCAATATGTAGTCAACCTTTAGTTTTTGGAGAAGAGGAGTTAATATATTGTTGGTTGTAGATGCGTTAATTTACACTTAAATAACAAAACCAAGATGAGTAGATGACAAGCTAAAACCAAGTTATGAGGGACGAAATATGCAATAGAACTTTTTATTTTCTCAAACCTTATGATGTATCGAGCTGTGGGAGTAACAGTAAAGGCATTGCATGCTACTGTTACATTGTTTTTAATGTACATGTGTATGGTATATATCTTGTTACAACATTTACTTAGGGTAAATACACTGTTTTTTAATAGTGGTTTAGGTTGGTCCTTGTGAGGATTTCTTCCTCCCGCTCTCCCGCCATCAGAATCCATTCTTACGCACTATTTATGGCTGTTAATTTGTTTGTTATTCCATGGTTGGTCCCTGTGATGTTTCTTTAATCATGATTTAATTACTTTAATGCGATTATGGTTGTTTATCATGAGTATAGTGTGTATTTTGTGAGTGTATATTATGTTTGATAAGTAGGATTAGTCAAATACATTAAAAGTTTTAAACTAATTATAACAAACTTTAATGTCATTGTAACAAAAAATTTAGATAAACATTCTACAAGAAAGGATAATCAAACGCTAGCAGATGACTGAATGAATTCAAAAACCTTATAGTCAAGTTTTTTATATCCCACATCATACATAGCGTAAGGCGGAATGAAACCATGAAGGCAATCATCAGCAATTTCATTAGATCCCATATCATAAATCTCACGCAGAGTCTTTGATATTAGGTTGTATTGTACAACCTTTGCAGACAAGTTGATGATTATAAAAGAATCCTCTTCCCTTTCTCCCAAAACAATGCTCCAAACTATGAACCGAATTGACCATCCTTCAGGAAGTGGATTCATAAAATCATCAGTATTAACAATGTATTTACTTGACCACACAAAACACCCTTTCCTCATCTAGTAGATAGTAAACTTGCTAGAGCCAATACAATCTCTACGAACAAGAACCAAACACCCAAGCGACTCGAACAATTTCCCTTCCAAATGCAACATGTGAGGTATTCATATGCTTATTATCATTGGAAGCATGGTTGTTATAATTGGTTGCTCATGGTCTTGAGAGATTTGTATGGTTGTTATAATTGGATGCTCATGGTCTTTAATATTTAACTTGTAATGCGTAAGCCGCCTATTCTCGGTTTCTAGCCAATGTAAGGCATCATTCCAATAGATTGCACTATCAAAATGTACAAATAAGAAGTACGTAAATCTTTCCCTGCATAGGGTTCAATTGCCGGACTCTGAAGAGTAAATTTGTATAACAATCTCACAAGAGTTTCTTCCAGCACGCACCACTTTGTAGTCAGGTGATTTTGTAGGGTCAATGCCAATCTCAATCCAGCACATCCATAAAAATTTAAATCATCATGTGCATAATCTATTTTCGGAAGTATTTTAACCAGATTAGTGGATGGATTATAGACGTAATAAAAAAGAGCCCCTCAACCGGTACACATAAACAAACCATTGCAAGACTGCAAGATGTTAACATTAACAACTGCCTCGGTGTAGCCAAGAGTAAATGACTTGTCGCTAGTGTATTTTGTTGACTTAATTCTCGTATCTAACGAGACAAAAACATAATGGAATGAAGATGTAATGTGATTAACAAAAAGACCAGTAGGAGGATCTATGTTTCGGATCTGCCTACGGTTACGGGTGAAATCAGGGGATGTAAGAATTCTTAGCCATTGTTTTGATACGGTTGTAAAAAGATGAATAGAGAGAATAGGCAATCAGATTAAGATTTGAGTTAAAAGGTCGTCGTTAGTAAGGATTTTATGTTGTGGTGTGTAGGTTCTACGAGCATGTGTGCTTTGCTTATGTGACATCATCTCCAATATCTAGTGACCTTTTGATGAAGTGAATTTGTGCAAAAGAGGTAATATTGTTGGTCGTGGATGACTTAATTTATGGTTGTTGTAGTATGTTAGACTACATTTACCCTTAAATAACAAAACCAAGATGAGTAGATGAGAGGCTAAACCCAAGTTATGAGGGATGAAGTTTGCAATCAAACTAAATATTTTCCCGCATTAAATGCCACGCGACGAGCTGTGTCGGAAATAGTGAAAACGCACTGCATGTTGTTTGCCTTTGCCTTGGACCTTCAACTGTAATTACTTTGCTTGATACCCCTTAAGATTGTGTTGGTATTAATGGATTTTATAACATTGATCTTTGCGTAAATTACACAGATAGTCCCAGTAGGTAGGGCCGATTGCGTGTTTTGCTTTATCCGATTTTACTCAACGTACACGTGTAATGTATTTATCGTGTAATCTTGTTATAGCGTTTGTCCCTCTGTTTTTGCTATTTAAGGGGTCAAACCCTCAGTTATTTGCATACCAAAAAAACCTATTGAAGCTAATCACACGCTCAACATTCACTTCAAAAAAATGGCTTCTTTTCCATGTCTAGAAGGAATCGCCGTGGCTGCTAATTCTAGGTCTTTATTTGATAGAATGATGCTATACTTTGAAAGGGAACTTCAATTGATTTTGACTTTGCAGCCGATCTACATAACTTATGGGACCACACAAATGATAGGAAGCTGGTTATAAATGAACTTAATGGATTGCCTCCATCAGTGATGTCCTACAATTGTTGTCGGTTTATGCACCAAGTTCAAGAGAATGATTTTATCAAATTGTTAGAGCTGAGGAAGATGATCGCTGAGACTTATAGTGAATTGCATAAAAAGCTTGATTTTGTTTCTGTTATGAAAAATATGTGATTGGGTTGTTCATGTGTTGGTTAAGTTGTGATTTCGTTAAATAAGGTTGGTTTAGATGTGCGTTAGGGTCGGGTCAATAGATACATTTGGTTATTATGTTTATGCCTACTGTGTTTTGTATCCATAATAGTGTGATGTTGTTATTTATTGATTTGGTTCCTTAACCTTTGTGTGGTTATTGATTATTTTCTCTTATACAACTTGGGGACCATTGACATTACGAGGCGGAAATTTAACCGTTGACATTTACGGTTCGCAAAGAATTTAACCTTTTTTTTGCCAAATGACTTTTGGTTGATTAATATTACAAATTTTTTAATTACAGCAAATTTGGTCCATGATGTTTCGTTTGTCACCGGTTTGACTAAAAGTACCCCGACGTTAAGGGCAATTCACACGTGGACTATTGGTGTAAAAGTGGGAATTAACAATGAATCCTAACCCCCCCCCCCCCCAAATTCTGGTTGTTACACCGTTGGTCCCTAAAGGTTTTTTTATTCTAATCAAATTCACTCCGTCCACGTGTCTTCCGGATTTCTTTAGAGACTAAGCGTGTAATAATAGTGTAATTTAATGAACGTGACATAGAAGCTTGTGAATGTCAGTCATGAGCAGCATATATATTATTATTTATGTATATTTATATATATAATATATAATATTTATATTTATGATAGTCGATACTCTAAATTGAGTTGGTTTTTTGCTATTTAAGTGAAGTTTACCCAAATAATTTTCAAACATTAAACAACCAAACATACCCATCACCACAAAAAAATGGCCTTCCCACGTCTACAAGAACTAGCAGTGGCGCAAAACTCCAATAGTTTGACTGACGCAATGTCAGTCTATATTGAAAGGAAGATAAACGAAGATCTCCATTTTACAGCTGGATTAAGTCATCTCTGGGAGGTCTTGTACAGTAGGGTCAACGAACACAGTCTGTTGATAGCCGAGCTTAATGTGTTTGGTGGTCCGTTAGCATTGCAATGTGCCGAGTTTTTTAAGCAGTTTTCCCAAACCGAAGTGCTTAAGATGTTGGAGATAAGGAAGTCGATTGCGGAAGTGCACATGCAAGTGCATAAAAAGATTGACTTTCTTACAGTTATGAGGTTCTATTGATTAGATTGTGGATAGTTGGGTTTTGGTTTGTTTTGTATGCAGATATGGATGATCCCAGTTAGGTTGTATCTTTTGTTGTATTACGTTCATGGGGACGATGAAGTTGGGACTTGGGTAGCGATTTTTGTGGTTTTATTTAGACAGGGATGATGGTATTTGGGTTGTCTTTGTTGTACATACATTAAGTCATTATTATATATTACTGTTTAACTATCTTGTTTGTGTTTGACCACGATGCACACTAACTTGTCATACCAGTATTACATAAAATACCCTATTTGACCATTGCAGGTCTAATTATTTGATTACATCGACCTTTGTTAGGTTTTAGGGACGAAACGTGTTGTTAACATTATCAAATTTTTTGAAAACTTGAGTAAATGATTTACTAGCAAATTTCGTCCTACTAGAAAATTTTCCCTCCTTTTTTTAGCATTTTTCCCTCCTTTTTCCTCCTACCAGAAAAATAATTTACTAGCAAATTTCGTCCCTGCCAATTTGGTCTTATATTCCCTATTTAATGAAGTCTCAGGACTCAGATACTCCACCAACTGATTATTTATATTCCATTCTAAATATTCCGGCAACATCTTCAAAAATAACTTGATATTGGGGATGATGTCAGAAGCGCGCAGAACACAGGCTCGAGAAACCTATTCACCACAACATAAAGTGCTTACTAACGACGACCTTTTAATTCAAATCTTAATTCGATTACCTATTCTCTGTATTCATCTGTTTGCAACCGTGTCTAAACAATGGCTAAGAATTATTACATCCCCTATGTTCATCAAAAACTGCAGCCAAATCACTATATTGATCCTCCTATTGGTCTTTTTGTTAGTCACATCAGATCTTTGTTTGAAAGTGATTTTGTGTCTTTAGATCCCAGACTTCAGTCAAAAAAACCGCTATGGATAGGTCCTTCACTCTTGGCTCTACTGAGGAAGCTGATAATGTTAAGATCTTGAAGTCTTGGAATGGTTTGCTTCTGTGTGGTAGTTAGGAGATGTCTGTTTTTGATTACGTATATAATCCATCTACTAATCAGTATAAAAAGCTTTCGTATCCAGATTGTTCGCTTGATAATTCACCTTATTATAGCAGTACTAGATTGAGAATCGCCTTTGATCCTATAAAATCACTGCACTACAAATTGGTGGATGCTAGACGCATAATTTGTGACATTGATGTACAAATTTATTCTTTAGAGATAGGCAAATAGAGCCTCTACAGTGACCGTTTTAACTATTTCAGTTTTGATCATTTTGATAGTGCAATTTATTGGAATGATGGGTTACATTGGCTAGAAACCGAGAATAGGCAGCTTATGCATTACAGCTTAAATATTGAAGACCCTGGCCATCCAATTATAACAACCATACCAATCCCTCAACGGGGAATAACTTTCCTCAAGTCTTATGGCTATATGGATCCAATGCAAATACTCATACAAATGTCTCACTTGTTACATCTAGAAGGAAAAATGTTTAAGTGACGTGGGTCTTTGTTTCTTGTTTGTTTAGATGATTGTGTACTAGGGAGTTTACTATCTACGAGATGACGATAGGGTGTTCTGTGTGGATGGTTAGGTACCGTGTTCATATAGATGACTTTATGACTCCCCTTCCTGAAAGTTGGTCGATTCAGTCTAATGTTTGGAGCATTGTTTTGGGAGAAAGGGAACAAGATTCGTTTTTGGTGATCAATTTGTCTGGAAAGGTTGTACAATAAAACCTAATATCAAATACTCTTCATGAGATATATGATTGTGGATCTAATCAAGTTGATGATAACCATGATGATAATGATGATGCTGATGATGATGATCATGAGCTCCTTCAGCAATTTTAGGCTAAAAATAACATTTATGAGTTCATACCGTCTTTTACAAGTGTGTGATTAGCCGTCTTTGTGTAATGTTTGTTTGAAATTGCTATTAGATTGAATACATTAGGTCTTTCAGGTCTATCCAAAGGCTGATTCAGTTTAGATAGCATTCTATGCTTTTGTTTGTTCAAGTAATATATTTATAACTTTGACTTTTACTATTCAATATTGGTGTACACAAGTCGAAATGGATTAGGATGTGAACAAAAATTATGCTGCATGCCTACTTTAAAGAATTATTCTAGTAGAAGCACCATATGCAAATTGCACAAACAATTAAGTTATAGTAACCACAATAATGTTAAGAATATCCAAAAGAAGCAAAGTTACATGTACCAAGACCAAAACAACAATGTCAAAGTTACATGTTTTTTCACTAACCCAAAAGATGAACATACACCACCTTCACAAACACCTGCACAAGCTTCACAAACCCAAACTGAAGTTCCTACAACATCTTCCTTTTACCTTTCATCCTTACATTTGAACTTCCTCCAACATTTTCTTTGGATCTTTTCATTCCAAATTCCTTATTCAGAATTTGTTGCCAAGTTATAACAGATGCAAGGCCCAAAACGGAATTCGTCACTGGAGGTGGCCTTTTTGTTTGAACTACAACAATTGTATAGGTTGACCCTGTTCTAGGTGTTGTGGATGCAAGATGTTTTGACATTGATTTGGGGTTTTTTTGGTTTTGTGATTGTTGCATTTCTAAAGCTTGACCCTCGTCTACCTTTATAAACAGTCCCCACCTCATCTGAACTTAAATCATCATACCACTATACAATCTCTGATGGAATAGTAGTTTTTTTTGCTTTTGCAGACCTTGACCCTTGTTTACCTTCAAAAGGTTTTTCTTTGTTTGGGTAGATCTAGACCCTGGTTCTTTAGAAGCTTTTTTTTGTTCCCAAGCACAATCAGAGCTAAAAGTATCCTCAGAGCTTGACTTTAAGGTATCATCAGAGCTTTCATCAGAAGTAACTTGAAAACAGTTATGATCATAGCTTTCATCAAAGGTAGCTTGAAAAGGGTTATGATCAGATCTTTCATCAAAGGTAGTTTGACCCAGGAAATAATCCTAGCTTGTGTATGATTCAATAATTACGATATCTGTAAATAAGATATGATTGGTAGGTAAACTTAGTTTCAAATTCAGGCTACTTCATAAGCTACATTAACCTTAAAGGGGTGTTTGGCTGAAATCAGCTTGTTTCTTAAACTTAGTTTCCAAATGTACATTGGTTCAATTCAGCTTATTTCATAACTTAGTTTCCTAAAGGGGTGTTTAGATCAAATTAATTGTTTCCTAAATGGATGTTTGACTTTAATCAATTGTTTTGTAAACTTAGTTTACTAAGGTATAAGCATTGGTTCCCTATTACTATATATAGTAAATTAGCATCCCTAACAGTCTAATACCAATGAAATATGCTCAAAACAACATTTACCTCTTTTCATCACCATTTTCTCTTTTCCCTTGTTAATATGCATTATCTGTTTTTCCTTATTAAGATGTTGTCCAGCTTTCTCAATCCTCTTTTCAAGAAGGTCCTGAATCTTCATTTGTGTTACCTTTCTTTTGTCATGTACACATAAAGCAAACACTCAATACATAAGCCATAACTAAAATGATGGGTAAAATAACAAAATAAGAACAAATGGCAAAGCGGGTTAATGAAATAGCATCATCAACCTGCCAATTACTCCTATACTTACACTTACATTTCACATGCTTCTGTTTCTCCTACTTTCTTTTCAATAAATCATCGAGTACGTCATCAGCTATAACAACATGAACCTGCCAGTTACTACAAACTTGTTCAAGACCATAGGTTTCCAGGAATCTGCCATTGATATAAAGTTTGATCTAGGGTTTGTTTGGGTTTTGGGAGTGAAGAGCAAGTTTTGGTAGTGAGCATTAAATGCAGTGTGTTTGGAAAGTTTTCTAAATGGAGTGAAGACTCAGGTTTGTTGGGGAAACACGGAGTCAACACTCGTTTAAATACGAAAAGACTTCAATACCTAAGGATTATTCATGCAATTTTTTGTAAACAATAAAGACTGATGATGCAATTTAGTATTTTGTACCCAGACTTAAATGATGGTATGCTTTTACGGCGGTGCTTTATTTTCTACTTGCAATGATGACATCTCAGCTCCTACACGACAATTGATAGTTTGATTTAATTATTTATAGGGTAATGCACACTCATTTCGTCTCATATATACATCTAAACTGTTTACCTTAAATTTTAATTAATGGCCACTTTCGAGGTTTTGGATGAACATATGAAGATTACCGGTTCAACCGAGTTACATAAGCGTATGCGGTTTTGGTTTATGCAAGAGATTGTTGAAGAAGAATGTTTGCTAAAATTTCTTCGCGATCGCTATGATGACTTAAGTAGGAAAAACGCCAGGCTTCGTGTGTTGATTTATGAGATGGAGGCTTTGGGAGAACGTGGGGGTGGCTGTTGATTCTTTGGAGTCTTTAAAACAAACTCACGTTAGAGAAACTGCTAAGCTTGCCGCTTTGACAGATGCGATTGCTGAATCTCTGGCTGGTATCCATGAGAAGGAACGTCATGTGGCTAAATTGGATTTAAATGATTATGTTTTCATAGGTAACGAGTAGTTAGTGACTTTTTGTTGTGTTGGTGGTTGAATGTAATGACTTTAATATCTTATGGCTGTATATCTTATCTTTTGAAGATGTAAAATTATTTTCAATCAAGTCTTTTGATTTATGCATGATGTTGTTGTTTATGTCATTTCTCGTGTTAGTGATATACAGTAAATGATATAGATTTTAGGTAAGTTTGAGTCGTGGGGAAAAAATGCCGGACTTGATAGAATATGGCGGGAGTGAGGGAGCAAGAAAGGCCTCACAGGGACCAACCGCGCAATAGGAAAAAGACAAAATAAAAGAACAGTGAATGTTACTATATTAACAAAGAGGTCAGGGACCAACGACGTAACACGAAATAATAGTGAAATGACGCTACTACCCTTCAAGAAAAAGGCAACGTGGCAAAGATAACGACGGAGATAACCGTCGTTACCCATAACGGAGTGCCAGAGACCAAACGGGTAACTACAGTGTCAAATAGGGACCCCGTATGAGAGTCCCCGTTATCTAGGGACCAAACGGGCAAACGAGATGGACTTTGGGGGACCAACAGTATAATTTATCCTTATATTTAAGATTAGTCTGTTATTAAAAGTTTAGGATTTGGTTGTTAATTCTATTAACCAATCAAAATATAGCGTTTATTTACAATAAAGTACGAAAGTAAAAAATGGAGCTAACAAGGCTATGTGTATCTTCATTTTGTTTCTCCGTCACTTTTTCAAAAGATTGACCAAACTAATTAAATTATGACTTTTATTAACTAAATGGAGAGCTCGATTTTGCAATTAAACTCTCATAAGATAGTCAAATTGTCTATGTATGATAGCTACTTCCTCTATCCTAAAATAAATGTCCTTCTATAAAATACACAGTTAAAAAAAAAAAATTATTAATGTTTTAATTTCAAGTAATGTTAATATTATAAATTTGATTAAACTTCTATATCTATAGATAATAGTTGATAATTGAATTAGCACATCGCGAAAATGATACATGTACCATTAATATTGGGTGGATGGAGTATATACTTAAAAGAGTAAATTGCATTTTTGGTCCTTGTATTTTGGTCAAATTTCATGTTTGTTCCTATCCATTCGAAAGTGTAGTGAAAGTTCCTATTTTGAACTTTATCCAGCATATTCGGTCCTTAGCTGAAGTTGAATGACTAAAATACCATTTTATTTAAAGTGTTTTCAACTTTCACTTAAATATTTATTTTCTTTTAAAGATAATTCAATCCCTTTATTATATTTTTTTTACCCAAATTACACCATAAGTATTAAACACAAAATATGAACACATCAAACCCCGAACAACATCAAACACAAATTAACACACGATCTTCAACAAAACTTTAAACCCCCTAATAAAAACCACTGACATTGATTTGTTAAAAAGAATGCGATATGGCATGAATATTATATCATTACTTTGTTAAATATACACACAAAAGATGCTTGTGTAGAGAGTTTGGCTGATAACTCATGTTTAACTACCTAAACATTGTACTAATGTAAGTGTCTCCGGTATTTATTTTGATAGCCCATGTGGTTAATGTATTTACAGTATGTGTGTTTTTGGTGTGGGTGCGTTTTTTAAAAACTTGTTATGAAATGATCTTTTGATTTGTTGTTAAATGATTTTTTGGTGTGAGTGTGTTGCTGGTGTGAATGAGAAAAAGTTAGAGACAATGAACTTTTTAGGAAATAGAAGTGATTTAAGAGACTTAAAATTCATGCCTAAATTTGTGTGGAAATAATTCATTGGTTACAATAAACGGGTCCACTTCTTCGCAACTCAATAAGCCAATGACATATCAGTTAGATACAAAATTAGTCATGAGTTTTAACTCTCTCAATCTTTTTCCTTTAGGAAATTGGAAAATAGTTTAAATTCAATTTGAAAATAAAAAAGAGTTAAAGAAGAAGGTCGAAGATGATGGGAGAGAGAAAAAGAAAGAGTGAGTGGTTAAGTGAGAATATGATAAATAAATAAAATAGAAGAATTTATCAGAATATTAAAGAGGAAGCATCAAAAGGTGTTTTAATCGTTTAAAAGTCGAGGACTGAATATGCAACCAAAGTTTAAAATAATGACACTTTTGAAAAAACGGAGATTGAATATGCAATTTGACTAAACCATATGGATCAAAATTGCAATTCTATACTAGTCAGTCTCTTCGACAAATAAATTATTTTTGTAAACGCAAATAAACGTTAACAGCTCTTTGAACAATATTTTTACAAAATCGTTAAAACACACTATGTGTATTGTTTCTATATTAGTAAGATAAAAATAATTTAAAACACATTTGAATGATTTTAGTGCAATACATTGGAGTGAAATTTTTTTAGTGCAAGCATATTCTAAAAATATTATTTTTTTCATTAAAATAGTGCAAAACTTTAGTGTACTCTTAGAGACTTAAAATTCATGCTTAAATTTGTGTATAAATAATTCATTGGTTGCAACAAACGAGTCCACTTCTTCGCAACTCATTAAGCAAATGGCACATCAGTTAGATACAAAATTAGTCATGAGTTTTTAACTCTCCCAATCTTTTTTCCTTCAGGAAATTGGAAAATAGTTGAAGTTATAAATTTAGGGATTCAATTTGAAAAAAAAAAGAGTTAAAGATGAAGGTTGAAGATGATGAGAGAGAGAAAAATAAAAAATTGAGTGGTTAAGTGAGAATATGATAAATAAATAAAATAGAAAAAATTATCAGAATATCAAAAAGGAAACATCAAAAGGTGTTTTAATCATTTAAAAGTTGAGGACTGAATATGCAAATCAAAGTTTAGAATAAAGACGTTCATTGAACTTTTGAAAAAATAAAAACTGAATGTGCAATTTGGCCAAATCACAGGGACCAAAATTGCAATTCTATACCCTCAATTTACTTTGAAAAATGAAAACGCTAGAAGGAGGGCTTGAACCTTCGACCTTGTGGTTAACAGCCACACGCTCTAACCAACTGAGCTATTCCAGCTTTTTGGATTTATATATTGTTCGTAGCATATATATTTATTTCCATGTTAATTTTGGTTAATTTATTAGTATAAGAGTTTGAAGTAAGCTACCATTCTGTCCAAATTTTGTATTTCAACAAAAAAAATTAGTCTACATTTTATTATACGTGCGATAGCGTATATTTCGGCTAACCAAATAGCTACCACTAATATTACAAGCTGCATTAACTTGCAAGATATTATCACCTCAACGCCACATTAAATTTTTACCATCTAATTTAAGTTTAACTAACACATTCAAAAACATTCTATTGAGTAACTTATATTTATCTTACACTTTTTGAACTCACCATATCCAATTAAAATATAACCCACCACAAAAACTAATTTAAAGAACTCACCAAGCGGTGGAGTAACTTGCAATCAACGAGTTGCCATGTAGGATTAACGAGGGTTGCTCGTTACTGCACCGTTTGGTCCAAGACATTCATAATTATAATTAATATTTTAAACAACACAATTGTACATGCATATTATATAAACTAATCAATCATGAAAAACGACAATTTATCTATATCGATATCTATACTACATATAATGCAGAGATGTCATTCACTTCATTAAATGCACAAAGATATTTTATTAATTTAAGCAATAAAATTATGCATGCATGTATTGGACCAGTCATTCAATATGGTGTCATCCGTTTATAGTGTTGCTTGCTCTTACGGGGGCAAACCATCGATACATCATCAATGTTCATTTTGTATTAAAAGTTTTGTCACGTCCGAGTGATGTAATGGTTTATGATAATTAATTAAACAAATAGTATGTTTTTGTTCATTACTTCGTTTGGGATTAAGATCTTCTAATGTTTAGCTTTTTCATGTTCCCTTATGTTACTGATAATGTGAGATGAAACAAAATAGTAAGTCTTTTATTTTGGTCTCATTTTATCATTTTTCTGTTGTTGATTGGTTTAACTTGACCGACATCAGATAATAAACTTGAGAGGATCTTCTTCCTTTCATACATCCTAATAATTGTTGGTATTAGGGTCTTAATAATCAAAGATTGCTCGGATAATTCTTGAATCGTGTATAGTTCACTTTTCGAATACAATATTTCGACCATATTTGGTGTCTTGGGTTATATGAAATTCGTATATGGGATAAGACAAGAATACACTCAAATTCTAGGCTAAAGAATGAGAGGAAAAACATAAAAAATATTGTATGTGTTGTTATGCTTGTTCATATGACATTGAAAGACCAAAATGAAGTATCTATTAAATATAATGTTTCAGATAGGTACCCGCCTCCGCAAAACATATGAGCACACTGGAGAGACTTTGTGGAATAAGAGATCGGGGGTCGAGTCTCGGCTCGTCTCACTCCAGTTGGTGCTTTCTGGGCCAGGAGAGTTGCCGGAGCTATTCCTTGCGGGGTGGACAATGGCTGGTGCCAAAAGACACCCGGGATCAGGGTGTTCCCGCCAATCTACATCTTTTGTGAAATTGAATGCACAAGTATCCATTATGAGTGTGTACTAGATAAGCTGTCATAGACACAAATACCTCATGCATAGAAGCCACTTAAGTCAAAAATATGCATTATAACAGTTACACAACCCTTCATATGCAAGAATACCAAGAAGCATCTTCAAGATCGATCAATATTTGATCTCTTTTGCATCAAGATTTAATACCGATGATATCACACAGAATACAGATCACACACAAATTACACAATACAGCACTAGACTCTTCCAGAACACACACGTGAATTAGGGTTTTATTGAGCCTGGAGATACTGTTAGCCAACAGTTAGGAGTTTTCAATGAATTAGGAGGTTTCACATGTTGTTACTTTGAGTTCTTTGTTGGTGTTGTTGTAGGTATGTGGTTTAATTTTGGAAGAAATTATTGATTTTCATTGCATTTATAAAAAATCCAACGTTTTGTGTTTAATTTTCTGTTGAATGCCGTGCTCTAATTGATATAAGTATTGGGTTCGTTACCAAGCTAGCAGCTGTGGTGAAAGAAAGACCAGTTTTGAGGATGTTCCAGTTACTTTATTGATTGTAGCTTGCGGGTAAAAGTTTTTATTTTTTATTTTTTTAGGGTTTATTGTTTTACTGTGTGGGTAAAAGTTTTGCCGTATTAGGGGTGTTTGTTTCGGCTTATACAGTCAGGCTTGCGTCTTATTTGGTTTTAGGCTTATTGTTATAAAAGTAGTATTTTTTTGTTAGACTGTATATTGCAAAATATGCTTATGAATCTTTTTGAGTTGTTGTGAAAATGATAATTTAAGGTGAGTGGTTATAATGACAAGATGATTGATAATCCTTTGCAGGTGTACTGGATACGCATTTAATATCGGATTTTGTTAGGAATTTGAAAACACAAAAAAATTTAGGAGGACTCTTAGATGATCAAGTCCAACTAAACCGAAAAGTTTCAAAAAGGTGAGTTAGTATTATTACCAACGTCTAATTTCTTCCCAATGATATATCATTAATTTCCGTAACAAAAACTTTCCATGAATCTGTAGCAGGCTATTTGATTCTGTCAACGTGAATAAAGATGACTAAAAACCGCTCAATATTTTCCGCTAATATGCTCCACGAATTCTAGCTGAAATTAGTGATCTAGGTCAGGTTTAGTACGATGTTCACGACATTAGATGTTTGGTTATGTTGTTTCATATACATGGAGTTATAATATTTTGATTAGTTAGCTCGATATAGTACGGTCTTACAATCACATATAGAACTTGATCCATTAATTCTGATATATACATTGAATAATTATTCATCTAAAATGATGTTTGCTTTGTATTTTTATTTTTTTTTATGTTCAACTAATTAACCGACACTTTCATTGCCAAAACACTTAAAAAATTATTACATCGTATCTGAGTCTTTTTTGGAAATTAGTACTGCTAAATAAGTCAAGATGGAGTTGAAGTTGTTTATAATAGAAGGAAAACGAAAAAGCAATAACCTCTTTATGGCTTATTACTTAGTGAATTGAGCTTATGAACTCAAATAACTATTTAGGCTCAAGATAGTGAGCTATTAGAACTGAGCACCACGTAAAAGCACTGAATTAACCTTTTTTTTAGCCAACGCCTATTTTCTTTCCAAATTCAGTAGCGATTTATTTTGTTTATTAGTGCTTATTTTTTTAAAATCTTTATCTTGGCAGTGTATAAATAGCACTAAATACCCCACATTTATTGTAATAAATGATCCCATGTTATTTGCTAGCACATCCTTGTAACTCGACGACCAAGTGAGGGTAAAAACGAGACACCATGATATAATGTTAAACTAAGAGCTCCAAAATACATTGCAAGCTGAGTTCGAGCGACATGACAAACATATATACATTATGTTTAACAATCTTTCGCTTTTGATCCACTAAATCGTTATATGCCAAGAATCACAGAACTGATATATGTTGAACAAAAATATTTTGTTTGTGAAATTGCTTCATTAAAAAATAAGTAACTATGATATATAATTTTGCAGTAACCATCTAATGCATCCATACAGAAATATGTACTTATACAAGATAGTTATGAAAATTAATTTCATCAGACTTGAATTTTCGGGTTAGCATGATGAAGCTTATTATTGTACTTTAAATAATTTCTTCTCTAATATTATCCACTTGAACCTATAACATAGAGTCACTAACTTTGACCTAAAAAATAACTCTAAAAATGTATATAACCATTTTCAACCCCATATCAATGCTCAAGTATCGCAATATACGGCTAACACTTTCCGTCTATGTTATCCGTAACGATACCCATTTCTTATTTGCTATTCTTATTTGGTTTTATTTGATTTGTGTAGTAAAACTGTATTGTATTTTCATGTTGTAAAAATTCTTAACATTTGGTATCCACATATTACTTGCAGACCATGTCAGGAAGCAGTGTAAAGGAGGCATCATCATCACTCCGCATTATCCAAAGGTAATGTTACTTTTCTTTTGATGTGCCTGTGTCATTTCCTAAATTCACTTATGAAAATAAACAGTTTTCAAAATTACAGTACTAGAGTCAATGACAAGGTCTATTAGAATGAATGCAGAGGTTTTCTTTTGAAATGGAAGAATCTGTCTTATCCTACGATAAGAAAGTATAAACTGATGTAAACAATATAGTGTAATTGATTTAGTCTGCATTCTTTTGTCATAGCAGAATCAAGAATTTTGGAATTATTGATAACTGTTTAAGATTAAAAATTCAATCGCGGTAGACAATCAAGTCGAGAGGAATCTTTACTTGATTTCATTCAGATGAGATTCTTTGAACGAAATGCTTCTAAGACTCGAACTGATGCTAACAAACTGAAGAAAAACAATTGTTGCTTCGGCCCCTACTAATAAGCTGAAGGCCTCAAACTTTAGCATCACTTCTTAACATTGGCACCTAGCAGGTATGGTCACACAACCTCACAGTAAATTGAGATAGCGTTAACATTCCACCGTAGTATACATCAAAATATGAAGGAAACTTGGAGTGCTAAGTGACCAATACATCGCAATGCATAAAAAAGCTTACTAGCGACAGAGGAAACATTGAGATATATATGGGGGTGGTTTTTTTTTATCTGTGCAGTACTTACTTCATTGATATACTGAGATTAATAATAAATGTTTGAAATGAAACTTTACTTCTTAATTCTTATGTAATCAATTCGCAAAAATATGAAGCCCCGCCGCAACGGGCTTACCAGTTGGAAACGACCCTTTTCTAAAAGCCTACAACACCACCTACCTACAAATCACATTAGCAGCACTAAAAAATGTCCAAGCTGCCCTTAACCGGGACGATTTATGAAACCAAAATCATAGCCACGGTCCCTTTAAACGCTGATATCTACAAGTCACCAGATTCAAACCCTGTCCCTTCAGCAGGTGATATTTTTATGCTAGCGATGTCTCTTGCGTGTTGAATATTTACCCGTCTTTTAGTGTTAGATGATTAAGTCATTGGCCTATTACACGGCAAGCTGAATCATGCCGAATGGATTGATACAATGTGGTTACATAAATTACCATCGTACAATCTCTCATGTGTTATGGTTTCTTCTTATAGTACAAAGAAGTCTACAACATCAGTAGCAATAAGCATACTGAATATGGATAGTAGGTAGTTTTGTCTGTTAAACTTATCAGTTTCCATAACGTATTTTACCTTACGATGAATGACGCGATTTTTAATTTTTGCTTAGATCATATTAGAGAAGATTAGGCAGCAGAAGGAATCGTCTTGGAACAACTACAAGGACTTCCATGGGAAGGAACAAATATTGAATAAGCGCGGGGTGAGGGACTACGAATGATGTAGGTAAGAAACCGCTTTACGGGCACTTGACTAAACTAAGGTAGTTATATTAGTATATGCCTTTAAAATGGCTAAATAAGCTTATAAACCTAAACCCATTTCATAAGCCACAAAATTGAGCTTGCCAAAATCCCTAGAATAAGCTCATAGGCCAAATCTTATTAAAAAACTAGAATAGGTTTAATTTTGCTAAATAACTAATAGTCTTACCAAATAAGCTGAAACAAACACCCAGTAAATAGAACATTGAAGCTCTTTTCCGAGAAATTCCAGTTACATTCCCAATATCAAATGCAAAAACTCGCTTTGCCATATTGAAATGTTAGTTATCTAAGTGTATATAAAAATGGTAACTATGTTGCAGACTTGCAGCAGCTAATGGGGTATTTTACATGTATTTGAGCTATGCTGCAACACCAATTAGATGACATATAATTGTAGTAAATCAAGCTATAACAGCATGTGTGTTTGTAGCTTACTACTACAATCTGAGCCAAAAATATAGTTCAAGAACCGATTGGATGACATACAAAGTTATGGTAAATACCTATTTGCATTTGGAAGTTTGTTTTATAGATGCACAGCCGAGTTCTACGCAATTGTAACAAATAAAATATAGAAGTATGAATTAGTTGATAGTTGGTTTACCTTTCATGTACTTTAATAGAAATATTGCATTGGTTTATATGTGTGCTGAATTTATTAATTTTAATAAAAATCTGACATTCTAATGTTGAAACTATTTGTGCATTTTGTATACGGGTAAGAATTATTAATCCGAAACAGCCCAAGTTAGAATGCAAATAACCCTTTTATGCAAATGACTTTGAAGTCTTATTCACCATTTTGCTTGATTTCGGTTGATCATGACGTAAAGAAAAGAAAGGTATGGTTGTTAAGACTTTGTGGTTGAATCTGACTAGGACCAATTTGACCAGGGTTACGAAAGTGCGTTCAAACATGTTCTTCGGCATATTGCAGGTATCATTTGCAGTGTATTTGAAGTGAACAAATTGTACCCTATTGTATTCGCTTATTATATGTTCGCCTTTGACAATTATGTATAAAATTTGTGGAATATACTATAGATTTTCCTCCATGATAACATCTTAAGAAAACTTAATAAGTGTGTTATTTGTGATTTCTGTTTGAATACTTTAGATAGCCGTTCATAATACTCTATGCGGCCGATTTCATGTCCAACTTTCGGCTTAGTGGTGCTTCTAAAAAAAACAGTCAGAAAAATTAAATTATACGTCAACGCGCAGCCAATACAATGAGCAACAATTTTGATATAACCAAGACCGACCTTCAAAAATGGCCAAATTATATGCACCCCCAATCGAACCCCAACCCATCGCCTTTCAAATTCATGCCCAATCATCATTTCAAAACACACGTGAAACAACACACTGCACGTGCAACACCTACATGTCCCGATGCATCGCACGGGCCTGATTACCTCGTATATATAATAAATAAAGTGACTTTTGGTGAAAAGTCAAACCCTTTCATTATTTTTAGTTCAAAGATACCAACTTTCAATAAGATTTCAGCGACACTTAATAACCACAATTTTTCTGTTACTATTTACAACAATCACATCTATTGAATGGTCGAAACGTGTTAGTGACGAATTTTCTGTTACAAATATTGCCATTCATCATATCTGAAATCAAGTTAATTAGTTTATACAAGTTTTCACTCCATACCTCCTTACTTGAGTTTTAACATACATGAAATCTACTCGGTCTCAGCTAATTCTAATTACATAAAATATGTGATGATACTAAAATCACAAACAATAATTGTTGTTTTTTTAGTAATCAGTCAGTCAAGATTGACGACTGGATTGTTAATATGTTTTTTTTAGTATAAAGGTTTTATTACCTTGATAAAATATGTTCATCGGAAATAACCTAAAATAGTGTCTTAGAGGATATTTTATAAGCTTGCTGGATATATCTACTGAACCAGATGTTCGTTGTCATCCTTTTTTTTAAACGGCGAATTTATTGAGAGATAAAAAAACTAACAAGGAGCTAGAAGATTACAAAGTGACAAGGTGAGGGTTTTTAAGCCACTCAATCTAACTAAAATAAGCTTTACATGTGTAACGACACCAGTAGAAAGATCTAGATTGCACTTCATCAAAAATAGTCGCCTTTGATGGAGACTCAGAACCGAAGATAGTTTTATTACGGAAGTTCCAAATATGCCACCACGTCACATAACAAACTCCTTCAAAAATACGCTTATGTTTGATCGAAAGCCGAAGACTCAAGATCCAAACCAACCATTCTTCATAAGAAGAAACTTCCATATACGGAATATTCCACCAGCTGGTGATCAAATGAAGGATATCTCTAGCAATTTGGCAAGTGAAGAAGATGTGCCTAGTTGATTCCACCGCTTTACCGCATGTAGGGCATAGAATAGAGTCAATATCCATTTCACGACGAGAAATGTTTAATCTAGTTGGAAGATTATCTAACTTGATTTTCCAAGCTAAAACATTTACCTTAATAGGCACCGCTTTGATCCAACGAGTGCTAGAAGAGACCTCCGATAACGTGAACTCGTCGATCAATTTTCTAATTGAGGCAACGGTGAAATCTCCTGAACTTTGCAAGGACCAAATCCATCTATCCCTGATGTTTACGAGAGAAGTACCTTCCACCATCGCCTTTAGAGAATCAAACTGATCTTGCTCCACTCCTCCCCTAGGTTCACGACGGAAAGTGAAAGCCAAGCTGTTTTGAGATAACTTAGAAGCAACATCAATGTTTTTGCAAGATTCCAGTGCGTAAGCCCTTGGAAACAAAAATTTAAACGTAACATCCCCATGCCAAGTTTCTTCCCAGAACAAAGTAACTGAACCGTTGCCCACTTTTTTGTTAACGAAACTGAATAAATTTAAACCTCGTTTCTTTAACAAATCCACCTCTTTAACAATGTCGAGCCAAATAGAAGGATAAGAGACTTTCACCTGTTTACCAATTTTTCCGTGATATCCATGAATAGATTTGATGACGTTCGCCCATAGTGAAGAGTTTTGAGAAAGGAAACGTCACACCCATTTAAACATGAGAGCTCTATTTAAAGCGTATAAGCTTGAAATTCCAAGGCCGCCTTTTTTTAGAAGCTAACACATTTGTCCATTTCACCAAAGTCGGTTTTTTAGCAAGAGGACCAGAACCATTGAAAAATGTAAACGAATGGATTCCATACGTTGCAGAATCTTCATTGGAACTTTGAATATAGACATATGATAAATAGGCATCGATCCTAGAACTGATTTAAGAAGGGTTAATCTACCTCCTATCGAAAGAGTCTTCATCTTTCAATTAGATAAACGAGAAGCCATTGCTTCTATCGTTTCATTCCAAGACTGGATTCTAGACATATGGCCACCCACTTTCGAACCTAAATAAGTAAATGGTGTTTTAAGAGTGACACAGCCAATCTTTCTAGCTGCTTGAGCCACTTTGTCAGCCTCCACATAAATCCCTGTTAACTTACTTTTAGACATGTTGCGACGAAGACCTGAAGCACGGTGAAAGCATTCCAAAACTTGAACAATCGTATCAAGATTTGACTCATTCCATCAACCCATGAAAATAACATCATCGACGTAAAACAAATGGGAAAGTTGAAGAGAGGGACTTAACCTAATGCCTTTGAACATACCAACATCAACTATTCTTTGAAATGAGATGTGTAATGTTTCCATAACCAAAATGAACAAGAAAGGAGATAAAGGATCACCCTGTTTGAGACCTTTGTGGAATTGAAATTCTTCCGTAGGACTACCATTCACAATAACCGAACCCCTAGATGATCGAAGACAACTTTGAATCCAAGAGCATCATTTCTCACCAAAACCGAACCTTCTCAAAATGTCGTCCAAATAATCCCATCGAACCGAATCAAAAGCCTTTTTGAAATCTACTTTGAAAACCAAAGACTGCTTCTTTTTCGATTAACACCATTGAACAATTTCGTTTAGGATAAATGGACCATCGAGGATTTGCCTATCCGCAATGAAAGCTGATTGAACTTCATTTACGAGATCACCCAGAACAAGAACAAGGCGATTCGCTAAGATCTTGGCAATGATTTTATATATACTACCAATTAAGCTAATAGGTCTAAAGTCTTTGATCATGTTAGCATCGCGAGTTTTTGGAATCAAGGCAATAAACGAAGAGTTGCTGCCTTTAGGAAACTGACCATGATGAAAAAAACTCGTCACAGCATCAACTACGTCACTCTCTAAAATATTCCAGTAACGACGATAGAAACCGAACGTGAAATTCCCGTCCTCATGAGAATCAGCATGAATTAAGGTACCCCACTTAGAAGCAATGCGTTTGAATGTATTATCATACCACATTTTTAAAGGAACGCCTTCTATATATACCCATGCAACCCTCCCTTCAACAAAGAAGTCAGTTGATGCTTGTTGAATCTTTGCGAACCAAGTACCAATACCCACATTGGATTGAAAAGTCTTTTTTGCCTCCTCCGATTGAAACTTGATCATTACCCAGTATCCACCCATATATTTGAGATCAATGTTGTCGAAACCTTCATTAACCAGGACCACCTTCAAGTTAGATAATGACTCAAAGTTTTTTACCTTACCCATCAAACAACAATTGAAGTTTTGTTGGTTCAGGCATGAATCATCAAGCATCATTGCTGGAATGTTTTCCGAGTCTAGATTATGTGATTGAGAACCTTTAACCACATGAGCATATGAATTAGAGGTCCCATTTGGCCCTTTAGATTTAAGAGGCACGCCTAAATTATGTCTGCTTTCCTCAATTTTGGCTTGATTATTGTTTTTGTACAGAGGCGGCCTCTGAAACCTAGCAAGGTTAGAGTGAATTTTATGACGTCCGACCCACAACGTACATAAATTATTAACCAAACGATCCACGTCAAAGATTTTAATGAAACGAACAAAACCAAATCTTTTACCAGCTTTCGATTTTCGATTAAGGATAAAAGCATCGACGACATACCCATATTGCTTGCAGGTGTTCCAAAGATCTTTAGCAGAGAATTGATCAGGGAAGTTAGTGACGAATACCGAAGTAGAGATCTGTTGAACATCGTCCTCCTTAGAGCGAAAGGTTCCCATTGAAAATTGAAAAAAGGTTTTGAAAAATTAGAGTTTGAGAAAAGGTTTAAAAATTAGGGTTTGAGGATAGAGATCAGATAACGACAAAAAAATAATGATTAAGAAATTAAAGTTTATGAAAAATAATGATTAAGAAATTAAGGTTTTGAAAAATTAAGGTTTGAGAATAGGGATCACACCCTTAACCTTGACGTGTGTCTTCAACCAATATCGCTTGCTTGCGGCTTCTGATTGAAAGCTCGTCTCCCGAAATCAGTTGATATATATTCCGATCATTAAAGCCATAAACCTTAATGGATGCTTCTTTTGTTATCATAGCTAGTTGCCGTCATTTTTTTTATATTCCTACAATTCTTCTTTATAATCTTCTCAATCACAAATCATAAAATCGATATGTAATCGATAAAAAAATGTACATTGTATGCAATTTGTTCTCTAATTTTTATCAAACACTTTTATAGTTTTATGTACCTGTCATTATAGTAGTACATGTTTTTCTACTATATAACTTGAAACAAAAGGTACTTTATCTATCTTAATCTACAAGTTCATTTTTTAAAAATGCACGCAAATTAAGCAATTTTCATTTTTACTAATCAAATATCATATTTGCTCTAATTTGTTTCCCGATTGATTAAAATATCAAAGTGAATAAATATTTTGTGACAAAGAAAAATAGAAAAATGAACTAATAAATTACTAGCCTCGTCTTATTACATTTCTATTTTGTGATGTCTCAAAATAAGTCTATACTTTGTACTTTAATCAATGAGAAGATGTTTTAGTAGAAAAAATTGATATTTAATTAGTAGAGTGTGTAATTAGTGAGATTTTTAGAATTTTTATGCATATTGAAAGTGAACACTTATTATAAGAAGATAAGGTACCTTTTGCTAAAAAAAAGGTACCTTACGTTTTCCCTTGCATTTTCCCCTAAAACACCACCTGACGACACCACCCTTAAACCGGACCTCGCGTTTTTCCGTCTCGCACCATCGTTGTCAGCCCAGATGGTCCGGTTTTTCCTTTTTTATGTAGTGTATTTGTGTTTTAGGGGGTCTAGAGGTGCACAACCGGCACCAAAATGTGGTGTTATAGAGGGAAAAGTGTTTTTGATGTCGTGATAGACTCTAGTGTTATGCGACAAAATGCTATTATGACAACACTTTTTCACACGACATCGTAAATCGGGATGGCTAATAAAGAGGAATTATAAACCAACTAGGCTTGGCTCAGTTGGCCACTTGATGTCTCTTAAGGAGCTTTGGGGGATGTTGTTATCATGAGGTCTCAGGTTCGAGCCTCACTGAGTTTTCCTTCTAGGTGAGAATCTGTGTTGGGCTCTGTCCACTCAGATGCGTCGAGTCTCTGACTCACTAACGATAGTATTGTACTAACTTGCCGTTAAAAAAAATTGGAATTATAAAATGGATAAAAGCCAGGTTGGAACAAAAAATGTTTTTCCTAATAAAAGCAATCCCATTTTTAATTCAAATTGAAATCTCTACACAACAACAACCTACGAAAACCCAAATATTCAGTTCTCATTTTAATAATTTATTATCGTTATCAAACCCTTTCTCACAAATTCATCGACTAACCATAACCCCAGAAAAATAAGGTTTCCTCTCTTCCTTAATCTTGAGTTTTTTTAAGGATGTTTGTTCATATTTTTTTCTAGATTTGGAAATTATATTTTTATTTTAAGGTCTTT
>BQNB010030041.1:0-55242 GCA_026074375.1 Tanacetum coccineum
CAAGGATAAATGAATTCGGGGATCGAGTCAAGCTATGTGACTCGGTTACCAAAAACAAAGCGCTTCATGGGAGGCACCCCATGCTTATCTGTCTTTTATTTTCTAACTTCTTTCTTATTTCTGTTGTGATGTGAGGAGGCTTGTACTCTTCCGATTCTTGTTGTGTTTGTACTTGTGATTGTTTGCAGGATTCATGATTCGTCAATAATATATATATAATATATAAGCAAACAATCAACCCAATACCCTTGACCAGGTATTGGTTAATAATTCACAAAATAAAATATATATGTAACCGGAAGTATGAGTTCCCGGGTCGTTAAGTCCCAACGAGGCTTGAATGGAAAATCGAATGACGAATTGATAAACGATGTTTGAATATGACAAAATTAGGATTGGTTTTCTATTTCTACAAGTTAAATATGCAAAAACGATTAAATAAAACCTAAAAACGAAAGCTAAATAACTTAAAACCTAAAGCGGGCACGAAAAACGATGATCAAAAACCTAAATTTTGCAATTTTAACCCTAGAACAATTTTTAAACTAAAATTAGATTCTACTTGACTAAAAACGAAGTTTAAAAAAAATTAGACTAAAAACGGAGTTCGTTTGGACCAAAAACGAGTCAAGACAAGAACGGGAACGAATCCCGTTCTTTAAAAAGTAATATTTTGAAAAGTTAATCCTACAGAAACTTTTATATTTTTCCTATAAAGTATATGAAAAAAGAAAATTTTAAAAAAAAGATTTATATTTTTCTGATTAATATTTTATTTTTTATGATTTTTTAAAGTTTTGAAAGAAAATAAATTATAAAAAATACTAAACGTGTATAAAAAAATTTGAAAATATCACACAAAATAGCTGGAAGCTTAACAGTCCTAAGAAAAATAAAAAAGGTAAACCAGCTTATCTAATAAGCTGGTAAATAAGCCAAAACAGCTTATAGAGAAAGTGGGCTAAAAAGCCCTTAAATACCAAAGCGCCCAAAGGTCTAACAGAAAAGACCCAAGGGCGCAGCGGTAGTGTGTGTTATGTTTATAAGGGTTGAGGGCTTTGAAGTCCCGGGTTCGAGTCTTGCTCACCCGGGGCTTTGGCCTTCCCCTTTTTTTTTTTTTCAAAATTTTCTTTACAAACTTGACAAAGACTTATAAATAAGCACTTTTAACAAAAACACCCTATTTTTTATCCACAAATAAGCCCTCAAATAAGCACCTAAAACTGACAGAGCTTAAAAAGGCTAAAGACAAAAATGGCTTATTTTCCTTGGCTTTTAAGAACAAATAAGTGAATGAAAAATGCAAATAAGCTCCCACAGCTTAACACTCTAGCTAAATGAACAATTAGGAACAAAAGGGGGGTCCTTGGAATAAGCCAAGAATTGCTGAAACTCTCAGCAGTACAAACTTAAGGGTTTGTACTGATAGAGAAAGACTTTAAGCTGCTAGGGCTTATAATAGGCTTAAAAAGTACAATGCAGTATGAAATAAGCAATCTAAATGGCTTAACTATACCTAAAAAGCATACATGACCTAAATTAAGCAAACAAAATAGACAGAAAAGCCCTAATAAGCAAATAAGCCAAGAGGCTCAATCTGCAGGCCAGAAAGCCTTGAGGCCACCTTTGGGGCTTATTTTTAAGCCCTTAGAGTGGGTCTCAATGGTTGAGCTTGAACAAGCTTAAGGCTCAGCCTAAGAGCTTTCTAAAAAAGCTAAAAACTAAGAAAAAGGAAAGCAAATAAGCAGTTAAATTAAGCTGAGAAAAGTGGAGTTTGCACCAGGGGAGCCTTTTTGGCAGATTTGAAACTAAGCTCTAATAAGCTCAAAATAAGCTAAAAATCCTAAAAAGCTATTTAAACTAACCTAACACACCTAATGCAACAAGAAATAAGCAAAAACAATAAGCCACAAGCTCAAATAAGCTAATTGAGCTTTTGAGCTTAAGGCTGTTTGAAAAACAGCCAAAAGCCAACTCTTAGCTTAAAAATAAGCCCCTTAAGCTGTTCTTTGGGACAAGTGGGGCCCACGGCCTTGTTAAATGGCCAACAAGCTCTAAGGAAAAGCCAAAAGATTGGATTTTGAAACAAGAATAAGGACTTGAAAGTGCTTATGAAAAAGGCTGTTTGTGGTGTTTTCAAGGGAAATGGTGGTGGTATTTGTGGCTTATTAAGAAGCCACCCAATAAGCTCTAAACTGAAAGTAGACCCTAAACAAATTTTTAAGTAGCTTATAATGAGCTTATGCTTAAGATTTGAGCTTCTAAAATCGTTTAAAACCATTTTTGACCCATTTTGAAGCTGGTACCAAACACCCCTTAATGAACTGAAAATCTAAATTAAGCTACTAAAACTGATATTTAAAGCTTGGACTTAACTCACCAGATACTGTATAGCTTATTCAAGGCTTAATTAACAATTTTCACTTATCAAATAAGTTGTTATAATAAGCTTATAGTTATGCTATATTTTTTTTTATTTTTCAACTGTTTGACATGAAATAACTATCAACTAAGATTTAAGTTATCAACAAGCTTCACACAACAATAAATAAGCAGTATTAAGTTAATGCAAACACTAATAAGCAGAAATAAGCATTAAATAAGCATTGCTACAGTACTTTTAAGTAAAATGCAAAAAATTAAAGATGAAAACTTACAAAAGTCCAAGTAAAGGGAACCTAAAAACTAGCCTAATTAACCCCTAAGTCCAATGTATTCTCTGAATCAATAACAAAACCAATGCCATTCCATTTCTGACCCATTTTCATACCTTGCTTCCTTTTTCTTCTTCTTTCATATAAGCTCATAAAACTTAAATTTGTGGTTGAATAAAAACACAAGAATTTGAATTAAGATTGACTTTTCATTAAAACTTGGAAATCTACTAAAAACTTGAAAGAACAGTTACACTAAGTGGTAAATAAACTGAAAACATAAAAATTAAAAGTTGAATTTTTTCATTAAGCTACACAAGGCCCTATTTATACTAAAAATAATAAATCTTGATCTTTGGTCCTCTTTCTTCTTCTCTCTTGCTGTGCTTTCTTGTAGAGACAGAATTGTGGTTGTGTTTGTTTTGTGAGTGTTATCAAGGAGTCAATCCTAGCCATTAATCAAAGTCTTAAATCATCTTAGCCATCGAAAATTTAAATTATTGGGGAAAGGGGGATTGCCAACATGGATTAGGGGTTTAGTGGAGTGGGAATGAAGGTTTTACCCTTGTGATGTTTGGGGTTGCAGGGTAAAGAGGTGGGTGAACACCCGTGAGTTGCTTTGGGTTTTGGGTATGGTTTTTGGCGGGAAAACCTGTTATAAACAGGTTTGGGGTGACAGAGTAAAGGTTTGGGTGTTTGGCAACTTAGGCCCTCCATTGTTATGAGTTGTTTTGCAAATTTAGTCCATATGGAGATACAACATTGAGGGGTTGGCAAGTTAAGCCCCTCAATGTATAACTTTGTATTGCAAATCTCGTCCTTGTGGTGATATGAGAAGTTTGGGGATTTGGCAGTTTCAACCCCTTAACCATATAAGAATGTTTGCAAACTCAGTCCCTGGTTAATACAACTTTGGGGCTTTGGCAGAAATGCCCCCTCAATGTTGTATTTTCAATATAATGCAAATTCAGCCCTTGTCCTCTTTCTCTTTGTAATGTAACTTTGGGAATTGGCAAATTTTGTCCCTCAAGTTATATTTTCTGCTTCGGCTTCTCGGAGTTGACTTTGACTCTTGTCGGGGTTGACTTTGACTTTGACTATTTGACTTTTCTGTTGACTTTTTGGCTTGATTGACTTTTTGGCTTCGATTTGGCTTCGTCTTTTCACACATTTCCATTCCGTGCTTAGTTTTGTCGTTTTTGGCTTTGTTTTTCGTCCTTTTTTGTGATATCCGTTTCCTGCACAATACAAATGCAAAACAAACATATATTTGGCAATTTATGTCTGTTTTTGGTCATTTAAGTCCGTTTTTAATGGAAAAAGGTATGTGTAATTAAGCACATACCAGTGTTCCCTTTTGTTGATGTCTTCTTGGTTCTACTTCAGTTCTTTTTGCTTGGGGACTTCGTCGACGACTATCTGAACGTGCAGATGTAGCCGGCTCCTTTCTTCCCAACCTATTGAACACGCCTCTCTCCCTTCGTGGTCGAGGCCGTGGTGAAGGGGATCTGTCCTTTTTAAGCCTTTTGAAAACACTGGTATGTGGCGATGGGCTTCGAGAATACCTATCTCCGTGTCTTCTTCTTGGTTCTGTTCGGGTGGATGGTGTCTTAGATTTAGAGTAGTTGCGACTCTTCACGGCTTCTTATCTTAATTCCAGACTCATCACCGTAGATCAGTCGTGCTTTCACTGCGTTGAGTTTGTCTTTCTGCTCTTTTTCTTTTTGCATCTTTTCGGCGATGAACGGCAAGAGCTAGTGATAGATTTTGTCGCACATTTCCCTGAGAACCTCATCAGACATAGGTTCCCCAAGACCTTGGGGGCCATTCCTTCCCCCCGTGTTCCTCACGGCGGACGTGGGATTGTTTGTGGTTTGTTGTTCGTGAGTGCTCATGGTGAGTTTTTTAGAGAGTCGTGGTTACGTTCGGGTCCCACGGATGGCGCCACTTGTTAGTACAAAATTCATTTCGGGTTTGGCAAGGTGTTTGAAGTCCTTTGTAGGGCCGGGCCTCCAAGTGACTTGAGTGTTTGATCTTGTACTAGAGCAAGTGAAGTGATGATTTTCTGCACGATTAAAAGTAAACCGTTAGCCTTACCGTGTGGACGGACCCCACGATTAGACTCCGACGTGAGAGTAAGTATTCATATTATCATAGTATATGTCAGCGTAATAAGAATAAGTGTGTACCTTTTGGGGTGTATTGTGATCCCTATTTATAGATGTCTAGTACTAGGATTTTCTAGTATTTCGGTTACTTTAGTAGTGGCCAGAGTGGGTCCCTTGTCGGGCAAGGATCCGCGACAATCGTGTTGAACGGACGCAAATGTTTTCCGCGGACGGATCGTCGTATAGGTGGATCCGCGGACTGATTGTCTATAACTGGATCCGCGGACGGATCGCTGGGTTCGGGCCGAGGCCCACAGGTTGGGCCCAAAAGCCCGAGTAATATTGTGGCCCAAGCCCAGAGGCTTGGTACACGTAGTATACGTCATCAAATACGAAACCTCTCAAATAATTTAAAAGTTAATGTAGTTTTTCTCATTCTATTTTTGAGAAGGACATACCAAGTCCTCAAGTCTAGTACTCAAGTTTTAATCGTAAGACATTTTCAACGAAAAGGAAATGAGTTGATATGGATGATGCTCAACTGCTCCAAGTTAAATTAACTACATTCAATGTGTCATATTCATTGTCTTATGCGGGTCGGGTTTATTAAAGGCTGAGCATTTAATAGACCTCGGGGGGATAATCTTACCGGTTAATATATAAGGTATAATTTTGATGCCGCTCACATGCATATTTGAAGAGCTTGTTGTTCCATAAAATTTGCATAAAGACCAGATTGCTAGTATTTTTTTTTTCATAAATGGTTCGCTCTCAATCATAACTTTATGATATAATATGATATAAACATATCAATATAAAAATGGTCTTTCAATAACCAATAAGGACGTCACTTACTATGTTCAAAACTAATAACATTTGACTAAGTATTGGCCATGGCTGATGGAGTCTCCAAGTTGTATTTAATGGATATGACTTGGATAATGAAGTTACACACATTTAGACATTTAGTAGGTTATGATGACTTGGATAATGAAGTTACACACATTTAGTAGGAGATAACCTTTGAGAATCTTTCTTGTTTTGTCAAGATCACGATCCCACTTAGGATCGTTTTTATCTTTACAAGATCGAGATCATAAGATCGGATCGAGATCGTAAGATCCTACCAATTTGTCATGTTTTGTAAACAAAATAAATGAGTCAAACTGTTTTCAGTTCTACACAACATCAAAGATAAATTCATATAATATCCTCTTAAATATGTCAAAGATCAAATTTGAAACACCAAAGTAAAATTAAAACACAAATTTTCAGATTATTTTGATTTTGGCTTATATTCTATATGCTTTAATTTTCCCGCTTATATTGAGACTTGTGGGCTTATATAAGTTTATTACGATATGATAAACTAATATAGACCCATAAGTCTCAAAATAAGCTAGAAAATTGGGGCTTATAAGAAATTAGCCGAAATCAAATAAGCTCATAAACTCGCATATAAGCAAAAACAAACACCCTCTAGGAATAAACTATAATTAGGTCAACAAAATGAAATGTCAATGGTTGAATTATTATACATTAGTAAAACTCATTTGTTTTTGGGCCTAAGCAAATGAGATGGACTCAAAAGATAAAAAAAATACAGAAATAGGTGAACTCGGATCACGTGATGATCTTACAAGTTTACGTGCGATCCCACGATCTTACATACGATCCCACCCTAGATGCGATCATACGCCGATCTTACACGATCTTAGCCAGTAAACATGTAAGATCGTACGATCTTACGAGTTTACTCGCAATCTTCACATCCTTGCATAATACACTTCAATACAAAAATATGTGACCTGGTGATCCAATAATTTCAACAATAAAAGCCAAAGTGGTTTTCTTTGGATGGATTTGACGCGTTTGTGAAAAACACTTGGAATTCTCTAATGGTTTCTGATGATAATGCCCTGATTCGTTTGCAAAGGAAGCTACAACTTCTTAAAATAGCTATCAAAAGCTGGACTAAAGAATTTAGACTTAAGTCCAATGCTAAGAAGTGTCAAATTCAGCAAGATATTCTCTGTCTCGATAAACTCTTCGATCTAGGATTAATTAACGATGATTCTCTTAACAAAAGGGCCTTGCTTCTTAACGAATTACATGAGATCAATTCCGTGAATGCTTCCGAGCTCTCACAAAAAGCTAAAATCCGTTGGTCTATTGAAGGCGATGAAAACTCAAAATTCTTTCACGGCATCATTAATAAAAAGAGAGCTCAACTTGCAATTAGAGGCATTCTTGCTGATGGTAATTGGATTTCTGAACCGTCGCTTATTAAGAACGAATTTTTCATCACTTTAGTAAGCAATTTTCGTCTCCTCCTTCCTCCTATATTTGTTTAGACTATGAATTCCTTGTCCGTCTTACATCTGATCAAGTGGAGGATCTTGAAAGTGAAATTTCTAACGAAGAAGTCAAAGCGGCTGTTTGGGATTGCGGCGTTAACAAATCTCCTGGTCCCGATGGGTATACATTTGAATTCTTCCGCAAGTATTGGACTTTCATTGGTAATGACATCATTCAGGCTGTCAAAGCATTTTTTGCTAATGGTTGCTTCCCTAGAGGATGCAATTCCTCTTTTATTGCTCTCATTCCGAAGATTCAAGATGCCAAATTTGTGAAAGATTTTCGTCCCATCAGCCTAATTGGAAGTACCTACAAAATTATCTCTAAAATCTTGGCCAATCGTTTATGTCTTGTGCTTCCCGATCTCATTAGCGATGTGCAATCCGCCTTTGTCGCAAACCGGCAAATTCTTGACGGCCCTTTCATCCTTAATGAGCTTATGTCCTGGTGTAAGCACACTAAATTTAAAGGTATGATTTTTAAGGTGGATTTCGAAAAGGCTTTCGACTCCGTTAAATGGGACTATTTAGATGAAACTTTGAAGTCATTCGGATTTGGTTTGAAATGGCGCAACTGGATAAGTGGATGTCTCAATAATGCTAAGGGCTCGGTTCTTGTTAACGGTAATCCCACTAAGGAATTCCAGTTTTTCAAAGGGTTGAAACAAGGCGACCCTTTATCTCCGTTTCTTTTTATCTTAGTCATGGAGACGCTTCACCTTTCTTTTAAGAGGATCATTAATGCCGGGCTTTATAGAGGTATCTCTATCAATGGTTCTCTAACGCTTTCTCATTTATTCTATGCTGATGACGTGGTTTTCGTTGGTGAATGGAAGGATAGTAATATTCACATATTACTTAATGTTTTGAAGTGTTTTTTCTTAGCTTCGGGTCTTAAAATAAACCTCCAAAAAAGTAAATTGATGGGCCTTGGTGTTTCGTCGAATGTGGTCAATTCTGCTGCAAACCTGATGGGCTGTTCCATTCTTCAATTGCCTTTCAATTACCTCGGCGTTAAAGTTGGATGCAATATGTCTTATATTGGATCGTGGGATGATGTTATTTCGAAGGTTTCATCTCGCCTTTCTAAATGGAAGATTAAATCTCTTTCCATTGGGGGCCGGCTCACCCTTTTAAAATCGGTGCTCACTTCTATCCCTTTATACCATATGTCGATCTTCAAGGTTCCCATGGGAGTCCTAAAGAAACTGGAATCGATTAGAAGGAATTTTTTCAATGGTCATGACGGCTTCGCTAGAAAGTCCTCTTGGTTTAATTGGAATAAAGCTCTTGCTTCTAAAAAGAACGGGGGTATTGGTGTTTCTAGTTTTTTTGCAATCAACCGTGCTCTTTTATTCAAATGGGTTTGGCGCTTCTTTTCGGATGGCTCGTCGTTGTGGTCTACCTTCATCAAAGCTTTGTTTGGTTTCCATGGAGCTATTGGGCTCACAGTTAAGCCGAATAGGCGATCCATCTGGTCTGATATCCTTCAAGCTGTCAATTCGCTCAAAGATAAAGGTATTGATTTTCTCCAATTTATTCGAAAAAAAATTGGTAATGGGGTTAACACTTCTTTTTGGGCTGATTCTTGGATTGGTAGTATTCCTTTTAAAGAAAAATTTCCGAGGCTGTATGCTCTTGAAGAGAGCAAATCCATTAGTGTGGCTGATAAACTTGGGCTCTCTTCTCTTTATCTCTCTTTTCGCCGTCCTCCAAGAGGGGGAATAGAACAAGAATCCTTTAATTTGCTTTGCCAATCAGTTCGTGGTCTTGTCCTCTCAAACATTGAGGATCGTTGGAGTTGGAGTTTAGAAGGCTCTGGTTTGTTTTCTGTCAAATCTTCGCGCGCCTACATTGATGATCTTCTTCTCCCTAAAGCAGATGCTGCGACTCGTTGGATAAGGATTCTTCCCATAAAAATAAATGTGTTCGCCTGGAAGGTTTGTTTGGATGCTTTGCCTACAAGATGTAACATGTCTCTTCGTGGAATTGACATTCCGTCTATTCTATGTCCTCTTTGCAACCGAGCAGTAGAAAACTCCGATCATATTTTCTTTTCTTGCTCGATGGTTCGAAAAGTGTGGCGCCGTCTTCTGACTTGGTGGGAGCTAGACGTTTCTAGCTTTCACTCTTATAACGAGTGGATATCTTGGCTGTCTAGTATTCGCCTTCCTAAACTCTTGAAGGTTTTTCTTGAAGGATCTTGTTACGTGATGTGGTGGCTTGTTTGGAAGTTCAGAAACCGCCTTCTTTTCAGCGATCCCACTTCTAAACCGGATTCCTTATTTGATGATGTGGTCCAAATGTCTTTTTTATGGATGAATAACAGGTCTAAGTCTCGGTTAAACTGGATTTCTTGGCTTAAAAGCCCCATGTGTATTAGTATGTAATCCTTCTAGCCTCTTGCTAGTTTTCTAATAAAAGTTTTGCCGTTCAAAAAAATCATGTTATTTTTTTATCATGTATCATTATCTTTGGAGAGCTTACATCTTTTGTATTAATGTTGTAATATGAGCTAATATTCATGAAAACCAATCACAGAATCCTTGATCGTCTTTCTTTCTAGCTATATATCAATTTCCATTTCTTTTTGTCTAAAGATAACGAATAACTTTGTTTTAAATAACTTTTTCTACTTAGATACATTACTTGTTGTCAGGGGCGGACCTAAGGGGGTTCTCGGGAGTTCACGGGAACCCGATGGATGTTTTTTGCGTAATGTAATTTTTTGTAAATATTACTGAATCCGAAAACATTACTTAATTCGAAATTTTGGGTATTTATCCAAATTTGTAATATAACTAGTTATTAACAAGTCTCTTAAATTTATTAAATTGACAACAAAAAATTATTGTCAAAAGTTTCACATTTCATATTTTTCGCTTTAGTCCACAAAAAGTCATGAGACAATTCCAGGGGCGGACTTAGGGGGGTTCATGGGAACCTGATGGATGTTTATCGCGTAATGTAATTTTTTTGTAAAAGCTCATGTTTTTTTTCAAAAAGAAGCCGGTCCCAAGATTTTGTGTCACGTAAATATTATTTAAATAGAAATTAAGGGTATTCGGATATATAAAACTTTTATCTAGAATTTTGGATATATGAATTGAAAAAACTTAGCTAAAATAATAGGTCTAACTTAATACCGTCATTACAAAATTCGAATATCCAAATTTGTAATATAAGTAGTTATAGTTATTAACAAGTCTTTTAAATTATCATACTGAGTAAACCAATTTTGATATGAGACAACAATAATCGTTTAAATAAAGAAAAATCAATGATATAAGACTATCCTACCTCAAGATCATATCAATTATTATTTTTTGGGTTCTACTACGTACCTCATTGTCCCTGTCCCTGTCCCTGTCCTTATCCTGTCAAAGACTTCCCTCATAAATACGATCCAAATCAATAGTTTATATATATATATATATATATATATATATATATATATATATATATATATATATATATATATATATATATATGATAAAGATCAAATAAAAAGACAAATATTCGTGAGAATTATAAAAAGATTTTTTTTTTAAATGTTCTCAAAAAATTCTGAAAAAAAATCCACAAGATCGTGTATGTTGGTGCATGAAAAAGTTGTAAAGGAAGTTTTTCTAAAAGTGAATAGTTTTGCCGAAATTTTTTTATTAAAAAAACCGTTTATGCATTAAATCGGTTTTTTGTGCATCAAAAATTCTTTTTTGTACCCAACTTCTATTGACTTTTTGCATCAAAATTTTATTGCGCATCAAACTATAACAAGTCGAAAATTTTGTGCATCAAAATTTCTTTTTTTGCGCATTAAAAAAACGTATAAAAACTCAAAATTAGAAAAACTTCTTTTACAAAAGTTTTATGCACCAACATACCTGATTTAATGGAGTTTTTTTGGAATTTTTCGAGAACTTTTTTTAAAAAAGTTTTCTTTTTATCCTTCTCACGAATATTTGTCTTTTTATTTTAACATTAATCTATATATATATATATATATATATATATATATATATATATATATATATATATATATATATATATATATATAGTGTGAGGTTCTTTTCAGAACCAAATAAATGTACAGAACTGCGAGAACCAATCCTAGCCATTGGTGTATTAAATTAGTGGATGAGATGATTTGGGTCATATGTGTCATAAAATGAAAAATAAGGAAAGTTTTGTAAAAGAGTGAGGGGCAATGTAGGAATTTCATATAACTCAAATTTAATAACCGTCCCGTACATTTAGGTTATTAATTCATTTTTGTATAGTTATCTCATTCTCCATCCAATTTTAACCTACAGCCGCCTCAACCAATTGAACAAAATCTACCATCACAGATGTTAATAATCAGATAGTTATGTTCATACGTGTTAACATGGCTCGTGATTGTGAAACGCCCAAACTATGCGGTCGCAAGTCATGATCAGGTGTCACCGGTGGTCAGAAAATCAAACGCCGTTACACGTTATGTTTTTATTGTGATTCAATCGCGAATATAGGTATTAATCATGTTCTTTTAATTTGTGTATGACTATTAAAACATTTAGGTATTAATCATGTTCTTTTTATCAGGTTACAGGCTAAATGCCCAGAGAAAGACGAGCTTTCCCTTAACCATGTTCTTGATTTTCTTCATGTTCGTTGTACTTCAAGGCACTATACTAGAATGAACAAGGATGCCTTTGATATATGTCATGTTGTATACCTATCAGGCATGTGCTACCTCACTCTTCCGGATTAATTTTTATCATTTAGTTTTTATTATTTACATATGTTATTTCTTGCCATGACACATATAAGAAATAATCTAAATATATGTATGCACGTGTATTCTCACATGTATTATCATTTGGATCATGTATGGCAACCATTACAAATGAATCAACCAATGCCATAAATTATAATATTAATTTGGTGTTTTCATGGAACCATTTGTCACAGGTTCTTTTAATTAGCAATTTTTCGGTTAGGAAATGGTTAGCAATTGATGAGATGTACATAAATTTTTTGTTTGATGTTTCACTTATATTCATGGCTCTATGCTTTTCATTTTGTTTTGTCTCATGGCCCATTTTTTTAATCAACACATTACGAACAAGAAACAAAAAATACGATGGTGACAGTAAGTGCATAAGTGCAAACGATTTGGTGTCCCATTATTCGGACGTTGAATACATGTGCACACCGTGCATATGACCATTTAAAGGATCGGGTGGAATGGTGTAAGTCATCCAAGGTAACATGTTTGGATTAGTTCAGTAGTTTTTAGCTTATCATGTGTTTTTTAATTGTTCATGACTTCATGTAGCTTGTCTAGTTGCAAGAGGGAGGTTTTTATGGATTTGTATATTGATGTTTGTTAGCTATGTTTGGAATTGTTCACGTTGTGTTTGTTGTTGCAAAAGTCTGACAAGTATGAATTGATTGAGTTTAGATGTTTTTAATTAGTTTGGATATTATAGGCATGTGAATAAGTTTTCTAGTAGTAATATTTATATGTTTCTAGTAATCGTTATATTTACTTTTGTTTCTTTCTTGTCTTTTTCAGTTGCAGGCTATTCCTATGTTATTAAGAAAAGGTGGTCATGATTGAACAATGGTAAACAACTCCTAAGGAAAAAGAACGACGTTTTGGTCATGCACTTGTGCACACGTAAAAACAATGTCTAGCGCATTTTTGCCGAGTACTACACTAGCATGAATGGTTACAAGTACAAGTTTATTTCAGCAACTCCATTCTTTTTGTTACAAGGTGATCATTTTTCTTGATGCAAGTAGACAATTTTACCTAAAAACAATATTACCTGAATGTTGTTTAAAAATCACAGGCCTGCAATCTTCTGCCAAAAGATGTATATGTGTAGGTAACAAAAAATTGTTCAAGAATTCAAAGCTTCTATGTCGGTCGACTTGCCGAAATATATATCAACTAACGTGACCATTCTTTTAGCCCTATACAAGACGTTGATTCTTTCGATACGTGAGCTGCTATAGATGTTATTTTTGGTCTATAACAGGCAGGAACTTTCTAGCGAAAACTCATGATAAAGATTTAAAGACACATGTGCATAAATGAGATAAAAGTGCATGTGGACCTACTCAAATGCACATGTGTACATACAACGCGATCAGGAGCGTTTACCACAGAATCGAATCCGATTGTGTGAAATTTTATTGGTGCAAACATATGTATATATCAATGGCCTTCTTGTATTACTTTCATTTTAGAAATTTGTACTTGAGTTGGATATCATATCATATCAAATTTTGTGTATAATGTTTATGTTCTTTATATGTTAAAGATTTAAAGGTTATATGTTGCGTTTTTTAAATTATGCACATGTATTTCTATCACAATTAAATTGTTTTTACTCATGACTCATGAGTACAATGTTTTATTAGTATTTAGACTAAAAAAACTATAAAACAAATTTAAAGTGTTATTAATACAAAATGGTTTTTTTATTCATGTATGCATATATGCACATAAATGTTTAGGAATTAAAATGAAAAAGATAGAAAAAAAATTAATTCAAAAATCTAGGAATTTAAAGAAATGTGAATTTATTTAAAAAATAAAAAATATCACATTTTACTAATTTACCCTTTTGAATTAAATAAAAAATATTAAAACTAAAGAAATGATGTGTGGTCTAGATTGGTTCTCGCAGTTCTGTACATTCATTTGGTTCTGAAAAGAACCTCACCCTATATATATATATATATATATATATATATATATATACATACATATATATATATACATACATATATATATATAATATATATCCACTACAAAAAATATGTCATTTCACCACACTTTTTTTATACACACTTTAAAAAAGTGTGTAAAATATAATGAGTTTGTTCACATTTATAATTGTATAAAAGTTTGTTACATAAATAAGTGTGAACAAATTTTGAAAAACAAATAGTTTTCACACTTACATTTGTTGCAAATAAAAGTCCACACTTTTAAGTGTGGAAAAATTCATAATTTGTTCACACTTTCAAGTGTGGAACCCATTTGTAACACGCATTTCCTCCACACTTCCTCTTGTGTGAAAAGTGTGAAGGATTTGGGTGTTACAAATGGGGTCCAAGTGTGAACAAATTATGTATTTTTTCACATTTTAAAGTGTAGACTTTTATTTGCAACAAATATAAGTGTGAAAACTTTTAACTTTTTAAAATTTGTTCACAGTTATTTACGTAACTATTTTTGTACACATTTATATGTGTTAATAAACTCAAAATATTTTCCGCACTATTTAAAAGTGTGCACAAAAAAGTGTGGTTATATAGACTTTTTTTTGTAGTGATCCTTTGTCAATCCGATCCAACTCAATCCCCTTACTAAGATGCATCAACACAACCCTAACATGTTCATGCTAGTAAGGTTCTTCTTCAATTTCTGCTATTTGAACACCACAATCAATAGCTCAACTTATTTATAATGAAAGTTATTGTACTAACGACTTTAACGTAGCTAACTGTACAGACAACAACACATATAAAAATAATCTCGACACCACTCTCTCCATCCTCCCAAGCACTAACAATGGGTATGGGTTCTTCTTTTTTTCAACTGACCGAGGCATAGACAAAGTTTCTACATTGGCTCTATGTCAAGGAGATATAACTCAAGACGAGTGTGAGAGTTCTCAGCAAAGCCATTGTTGGGTTGAGAAAAACATGTCCCCATGGCATTGCTGCTACTGGGTACTACAATATATGCAATTTAACATACAGTAATAGTTCTGATTGGAGGGACGATCCCGTAGTGGGTTTTGATGAGGGTTGGAAAGATGATTCGTCTGCACCAGTAGACGATCAATTCAACGAGGCTCTTAGAAACTTACTGGAAACGCTTATGACTGAAACCGTTAATGGGGGTCCGCTAAAGAGGTTTGCAACTGGTAAAATAAGGGGGCCAAAGTTTCAAACGATTTACGGTCTTACGCAGTGTCCACGTGATATACCCAAGGAGCAAAGAAATATTTTCTTAGACGATTCTATAAGATGTATATCGGATATTTTAAATAACTGCTGGCTAGGGAGAGTTGATAGACCTTTGTGTACTCTTCGGTATCATATATTTTGTTTCTCTAACGTAAGTTATAACAACAATATTCCTTCCAGCAACCCCCCATTATCATCTTCATTACCATTAGCAGGGAAAAAGAACAACAAAAAGAAATCTGTGACAATAGTTACTACAACAGTTGTTGGTGTCATAATAATTACCGTAATTGTTCTTTGTATCTTGATGAGATTAAAGAATAAGAAGAAGCAAACTAACCCCACCTATTCCTCCACTGGTTGAGGTGGGGTTAGTTTGCCTTGTTTATGTATCCCAATGATGATGATGTTAGTGAAATTGGTCATAATTTGGATAGAAATGAATGTTTGGATGATAAAAGTGACGACGACGTTAGGGACGGTGAAATGAATGAGAATATTGTTGGAAATGGTGCTAGGAATCCGGAAGAAGATCGTGTTGTTGATGAAGCAAATAAAACAAAAATATATGATGTTGAATGTGATAAAACATGTGAGAGAGGGATTAGAGGTGTACTACCATCGTTGTTACTTGCTCCTCCACCTTTTGTGTCTCTAGTACATGTTGATGATACGGGTTCTAATTGGGATTTGATTAGGAGTTTTGCTCCTATAGAAAATGAAGATTTGGCAACAGAGAGACGAGATGAGGGCACTAGCTCGTCGAATAAGGGAGTTGTTGTTGAGGGAAGCGAGATTATCACATCTAGAGTTGATTCAATGGGTGATGAGGAGCAGGATTCATCTAGTGTTATTACCGTTGAGCTTCAGTATACTATTTCGCTTAATGGGACATTTATGGGAAGTTTTAAAAACTGGCAAAAGGGTGATTTTCTTGGAAGTGGTTTGGTTGGGACAGTATATGAAGGTTTTGATGAGTAAGTAAAGCATAAATATGTTCATTAGTATTAGTTATAGCGCTTTTGAAATTTTGTAGCAATTTTTGGCTAATATCAGGAGCGGACCTAAGGGGGTTCCCGAGGGTTCAAGGGAACCGATGGATGTTTGTTGCGTAATGTAATTTTTTGTAAATATTACTGAATCCGAAAACATTACTTAATCCGAAATTTTGGGTATTCAGATATATAAAACTTTTATCCGAAATTTTGGATACCTAAATTGAAAAAATGCTAAAATAAGGGTTCTAACATAAAACCGTCATCATAAATTTTGAATATCCAAATTTGTGATATAACTAGTTGTTAACAAGTCTCATAAATTTTTTAAATTGACAACAAAAAATTATTGTCAAAAGTTTCACATTTCATATTTTCGCTTTAGTCCACAAAAAGCCTTGAGACAATTCTAGGGGCGGACTTAGCGGGGTTCTCGGGGGGTTCATCGGAACCTCATGGATGTTTATCGCGTAATGTAATTTTTTTGTGAAAGTTCATGATTTTTTCAAAATGAAGCCGATCCCAAGATTTTGTGTCACGTAAATATTATTTAAATAGAAAGTTAGGGTATTCGGATATATAAAACTATTATCCAGAATTTCAGATATTTGAATTGAAAAAACTTAGCTAAAATAATGGGTCTAACATAAAACCGTCATCGCAAAATTCGGATATCCAAATTTATAATATAAGTAATTATTAACAAGTCTCTTAAATTATTTATATTGACAACAAAAAATTATTGTCGAAAATGTCTCGTTTCATAATTTCGCTTTAGTCCACAAAAAGCCATGATACAATTTTGATACCATTGTAATCATATTTACCTCTTTGACAAATCTTTGTATATTAAATAATTGTTTAAATTCGTGCGGTAACTGTTTGTGAAAGATATTTCAAACTTGTAGAAAATATAGCACTCCAATGAAAAAATCGAAAACGTAACAGCAAAAAACTAGAAACCGAAAAGACCAAACATAACTTTTGATTCGGGGTTTGGTTTTAGTCACCCCTTATCAAAACACTTTAAACTCGTTAAAAAATTTATGTGCACCTGATGACTTAGTGTTCTGGGTCCGCCCCTGCTTGTTGTCTGAAGAACATTTTCAACCGGGCTCTATGCTCTTTTTTTAGTAGTCACACCACTTAAGGCAAAGGGTTTGTACACTCGATCTACAAGCAAAGTCATTAACACAAAGGCAAAGACTTATTTAATACTGTATTATCGGTATACTAATATCGCATATTGCTAGTAGCTGGTAACCATAATTTATGTCAATGTGAAATTATTACACGTACGTATCCTTGTGATCTACCTTGTTAAGGAAACAAGTTAGGTCACCCGCGCTCTGCTGCGGGATGTTTAGCGGCCGGTGTTTTCGGTTGGACGTGTTAGAAAGTATGTTTTTGTAAAAAAAAAAAAATTAACGGTCGTTAAGCAACGACCGATTTAAAGCACTGTTTTGGTGCATTCTAAAAAAAAAACTAACGGTCGACCGCTAGTGGGGAAAGGGGTATTTTATAAAAAAAATTAAAATGAGGGCAGTTTTCGTAATTTAACACATAGTGCGAGGGGGTATTTCGTAAATATTTGAGGGGCTATTTCGTAAATAAAAAAAGGAACGGGTCGGGGCGTGGTTAGTTCTATTGTTATTCATAAAAAAAACAGACTGATGACTCAAAAAGTGCGAGAGAGTATTTAAAAACAAAACAATTTTTTTTTCTAAAAAAAAAAAACCCGATCGGACCGGGTAGGGTTGACCCGGCGTATTAAATGCACCCCGGTCAACCCGGTGCATTTAATGGACACTAAATGCAAACGGCCATTTAATGCATGCTTTAAAATGTTCGGACATTCATAAAAAAAACAGACCGATGACTAAAAAAGTGCGAGAGAGTATTTAAAAAAAGAAGAAAATTTTTTTTTTCTAAAAAAAAAAAAAAAAAAAAACCGTTCGGACCGGGTAGGGTTGAGCCGGCATATTAAATGCACCCCGGTCAACCCGGTAAAAAAAAGGAAAATTTTATCTTAAAATTTTTTTGAGAAAAAAAAGTTTACTTTTAAAAACTTTTTGAGGGAAAAAATGGTAAAAAAAAAACTAACTGTTAAAAAAAATATTCATAAAAAAACAGACCGATGGCTCCGACAGTGCGAGAGGGTATTTCGAGGAAAAAAAAGGAAAATTTTATTTTAAAATTTTTTTTAGGAAAAAAAAGAACGGGACGATTAGCGGAGCGCGAGGTTTGAGGAAACTTAAAGGTTTATTCATAAAAAAACAGACCGATGACTCAAACAGCGCGAGAGGGTATTCCGAGAAAAAAAAAGTAAAGTTTTATTTTAAAAAAATTTTTAGAAAAAAAAGGTTAAAAAAAAGGTTAAAAAAAAAGTCAATGTAAAGGAAAAAAAAAAGGGCGCATTAAATTTTCGGGTCAAAAAGGCGGGTCGCATTAAATAGTTTGCGGGCCGGGGCGTCTGCCGATTGTATATAGTATATAATAATTTAAAAGCGAAGAGATCGTCCATGTGTGGAAACATTTGGTGCAAGTATTGTCCCTGTAGAGAAAACTTTTGTGCAAATATCGTCTTTGTAGGGACGATACTTGCACCAAAGGTTTCTCCATCTCTGCACTTTCAAACTATTTGGAACGAAATATGCAATTTGACCAAACGTTAAGGACGATTTATGCAATTTACTCTTAAAGTTTACTATATTATCCTCATTTAAAGTTATTATTACAAATTTTAAAAAAGTTATAAATTAGTAAAATTCAACTGCATTTTTGTTCCTTGTGTTTTGGTGCATTTTTCACTTTTTGTGGAAATTTTTAAAAAGTTTTGGTTTTGGTTTAAGAGGTATACTTTCGTTTCACTTTTGGTCCATTTCTAGTAACACCGTTAGTTTGACTATGTTTGACCGTTAGTTAAGAGGATATTTTTGTCTTTTGATTACATTATATTAAAAAAAATACAGAGGACTCCCACAACCTTACACTCTTTTATTTTTATTAAATAAAAACTAACAATCCTTTTCTTTTTATTAAATAAAAACTAACACTCTTTTCATTTTATTATATTATCTTTTTTGCTTTTTCTATTATCATAAACATAAATACACTACTTTCTCTTTCATTTTTCACTGTCTTAATGAACACCACTAATGAACAGCACTCTGTCATCATCTCCAACCTAGATCCTTATAACCCACAACCTTACACTCTTCTATTTTTATTAAATAAAAACTAACAATCCATTTCTTTATATTAAATAAAAACTAACACTCTTTTCATTTTATTATATTATCTTTTTTGCTTTTTCTGTTATCATAAACATAAATACACCACTTTCTCTTTCATTTTTCACTATTTTAATGAACATCACTAATGAACAGCACTCTGTCATTATCTCCAACCTAGATACTTATAACCCACAACCACCGCAGCAACCAACCACCACCAACCGCAACAAACAACCACCAACCACCGCAACAACCACTACAGATCTATTAATGAACACCACCATCCGTAGCAAACAACCACCAACCACCGCAACAACCGTAGCAAACAACCACCAACCGCAACAAATAACAACCAACCATCACCCATCGCGGACAGATTTGGTCAGTCAACACCACATCTGGCCGGTCAACACCAGGTAAAGAATACCCTGTTTGCCGACAAGGGTGGGTGTTGGGTGGTAGTGGTTGGTCGCTGGTTTATGTGGTGGTTAAAGATCTATACGAAACATCTTTTTAATAAAAGTGTATTCGATCTGATTTAAGATTCTTTCACCTACCTGGTTAGCTATGAGAGTTTCGTGGTGGTAGACATGGGAGTTTCGTGGTGGCAACCATAGGGGTTTTGTAGATCTTGGTATATGAACCGAATATATACAACCGCATATGTGTAGATCTTGGTATATGAAAATTAGGGTGGGAAGCAAAATCAAAGAAGAAGATGATTTTGGTTTGTACTTTGTGGTAATTTTGGTTGGTTGGTTTTGTGGAAAACTAGAAGGGGGGGTTAAATAGTTTACCACTTTTTAATTTAATATTTAGTTTGTTTATAAAAATTTAGATTCGACTTTTTGTGAATTCAACACTTGCACAATATGAACAATACAAATATGTAAAAGCAAATAAAAGATAAGAGTTAGAAAGATCAAACCACAACACAAGGATTTATAGTGGTTCGGTTACGAAGCTCCTCTTCGGCCTACTCCACTCCCCGAGCACCAAACTCGAGAGTTTTCTTCACTATGTCAACAAACTCCTTTATGGCGGAGAAAACCGTACACAACGTTGCTTATATCAATTTCCGACACTAAGCTAGATGTCGAGTTCTAATCTTAGCTAGAACCAATCTATCACAACACAACTTCACAACTAGTTCACGACTTCACAACTTCTTCACGACTTCACCACTTCTTCACAACTTCACAACTTCACTTAACCACACTACTTATATCACAACTATCTAACACTACTAGTAAAGATCACCAAGATCTAGCTACTACACACAACTACAAGATATACAAATGATTTACAAATATGTGATATGAATACAACAAGTTTGCTATTCACACTAAGGTGTAATACTTCTTCACTTGATGATGAAAGTATTCTTCTCTTGCACTTGAGAAATTAAGCTTGGATCACTTGGAAACAAAGCTAAATGATTAAATGATCAAAGGATTTTAGAGAGGATATGTGGGCTGTTTTGAGCAGAAAGAATGAGTGCAAAAGGTGAGAAAAATGTTGAGGAATAGTCCAGTATTTATAGGACAAGAAGGAGGAGCGGAGTCTATGGCCGGCCCCCTTAAATAGGGTGCCGGCCCCCTTATAATTAAGGGGGCCGCCCCTTTCAGACGCTCCTCTTTTTTGTCCTATCCAGGGGAGGTGTTTACTGGACCTTTTCTAGCCGTTTTAGGTTCGAAAATTTGAAATTCAAAATGTTTATTTTGAATAAAACATTTCTTTTAAATGTAGAAAATGTTTTGTAAGTTTATAAACATGTTTACAACATTTTATAAAAGTTTGAGGTTGAATAAAAATTTCCTTTGATCATAAAATCCATTAAGCATTTATTTATTCATACCTTTAAGTGATGTAATTGTTGAAATGAGAATTTACTACTAAATACTTGTTTACGTTTAATTTTACGTTGAACGTTTTTATATTTTGTGATTATCAAAACGTAAATATGTGAAAAAATATTATTAATGTTTTTAGGCATTATATTTTATCAACAGGTTTAATGGCTCTGAAGTAGATGAAGGTGGGGTTTGTTGGTGTGATTCAAGAATATACAGCTTTGAGTGTAGGGTAGATAAATGAAAAGATTATTCTTTTGTTATAAAAAATAAAGAGAATTGCAAAAATGGTCCTTGTGGTTTAGAAATTGCACGTTTGGTCCGTCGAATTTCAAAATTGCCAAAAACGTCCGTGTGGCAAAGGTTTGGTTCCACTTTTGGTCCTTGGTCGAACTAAAATGATTGAAATACCCATGTCTTCAACTTTAATAATGTTTTCTTTAGTTTTCCTTCTTATTCTTTTTTCCATAAAAGATAAACAAAACAAATTTTATAAAAAAAACCCATTGTTTTCAATTTTTCATATATTAATCATCACCTAACCATCTTATAAACTTATTCAATTCCACCATGTCAACCCATCACCCACCACCCCCAAAAACCAAGGATCTGGAACTCACAATCATCTTAGGCAAACACCTCAAATATATGTCCCACAATTAAATCCATTGAATAAGAACACAAACTTTTTTCTTTTAACCCATTGAATAAGAACAATATGTATCCCACAATTAAATCCCCAAGTTATTCTATTTGATTATGGAATAACACAAACACAAATCCACACACAAACTCAATCAACAAATAGAAAAACCCCAAATCCAAACACCTAACTATCAAAACACAGATTCGAACATCAAGAAAAATCAAATACAAACATATACACTTTCTTGAATGCTTTAACCAAAGATCGGTTCTTTGAGGGTGTTTGGCCAGAGATTAGGTGGCAGTGGTGGGTTCAGGTGGCGGCGGTGAGCTGCGATGGGGGTTTGGTGGCGGCCCCACCCAAATCAGCAAAAAGAACCCATTAACAACAAACCCGACATCAAAATCAGCAACAATCATCGCCGCTAGATCTGTTCCACGCCACACAGAGGTGAAAGGTCCATTTATAAAGTGTGATCAGCAGCTACTGTTTGTTTGCATTTGGCGTTAGATGCAAGTCTGTAATTTTTTAGATTTGAGTTTTGGGTCTGCATATTTTCTCCTCGTTGTGCATGGTCTGCATTTCCCTGCTCAAGTTTTGGCCTTGTGTTTTTATGGGTTTGGCTTAAGTTGCTGCTCTTTAAGGATTTGGTTTGTGGGCTTGGATGACTGATATGTGTGCTGCTCTTTATGGTTTTGGATTAAGTTGATGCTCTTTAAGGATTTGCTGCTCTTTAAGGGTTATGGCTTAAGTTGGGTTATGGCCTGCATTTTTTTCATCATCTGATGAGGCTTGGATGACTTGTAAGAATGTATGCATCAGGTTAAGTTTGGTTTATATTGTGTTTTTTTTTGTCTTTTTCTTCTTTTAGTTCTTTGTTTTGTTGTTTACAAAAGTGATGGCTAGGGTTAAGGTTGGAAGTAGTGATGCAAGAGGATGATGTATTGTTGTTTACAAAAGTGATGCATTTAATGTTTTTAGTTTTGTTAATGGGTTGCTGAAGTTTAGATTTAATTTTGGGTACATGTGGGTGGTGTTAATGATGTGCAAGTGATATGAAATTTAGTTATGAAAAATATAAATATTGAAAATTTAATTCTGGGCTTAATCATGTGGTTTAGGTGTTCTTTATTTTTTCTATTGAAAATATAAATATTCAAAGAGAAAATAGAAAAAGAAGAAGATGAGGGTATTTCAGTCATTTTAGTTCGACCAAGGATCAAAAGTGGAACTAAACCTTTGCCACACGGACGTTTTTTGCAATTTCGAAACTCGACGGACCAAACGTTCAATTTGGCCAAACCACAAGGACCATTTTTGCAATTCTCTCTAAAAATTGTTGGAATCTTGTTAATAGTTAAATGTATTGTTAATATCTTGATGTTTTTAAAATGGGTGAACACATCTTGTTCGAACGAATATGTAGCAAAAGAAAAACAAATGCATATCTTGTTTGAAGAAATGTGGGTTGTAAGAACATTCTGATGCATATAATCGTTTGTACGAGTATGTTGTGTGTGAAAATATTATGTATTTATGGATGCGATCCCGACCAAATAAATGATCCCCTCATGAGAGGTAGTGCTTCTTTGTGCCTGTACGGGGATTTCTAAACTATACTTTGCTATGCGCACATGTCCTCCCTGTGTCTTTGAGTCAGGTCAACGTTCTTTCGACATGGCTCTTTATTATACTTTAGAGCGTATTGTCACTGCTTCTGGGCCAGGTTTTGGTGACTGGCAATAGAGACTCGCCACCTTACCCTTTGCATTTGGGGGGTTTGGCGTTTATTCAGCAGGTGATATTTTGAATTATGCCTTTCTTGCCTCACGTTTGCAGTCTGTTGCCTTGTAAACTAAGCTTCTTCGGCATGTTGGTATTATAGCTTCTGGTTTCACCTTTGATGATGCATTGTAAGTGTTTAACACATTTATGGAAATTGATCTTTTGAGTAACCCAAGGGAGATGGTTGCCCCCAAACTCATAAAGACAATGACAGATATATATTTCACAATGGTTGCTAAAGATGCCGAATTCACATTTTCCTTATCTCCCCGACAGATGGCCTTATGGAAATCTCAAAGGGAAGATCATACTTCAGATTGGCTTAGGGCGGTTCATATCTCTGGGTTGGGACAAACTATTAATGGTAAGACTTACCGTTGTGTTTTGTGTTATCGGTTAGGTATCCCATTATTTTCTGTTTCGAAGCCTTATTCAGATTGTTCAAGGGTTTTTTGTGGAGATATTTATGGAGATCGTGTTGTATCGTATGCTGGTATTATTGGTATTAAGCATCGTCATAATGTGGTGCGTTATACCCTTTTTGAATCTATTTTCGTTCGGGGATTTTAGCTGGTAAGGAAGTTGATATCGGGCTAGATGGGAGGTGTGACAAACCATAACGTCCATCTGATATGTTACTTTACTCGTGGGATTGAGGTCTTGATGTGTGTGTGGATTTGACTGGATCTTCGCCTTTGACGCAAATCGAGATGGCAGATTTCGTGCCTAGTATATGGCTAAGTGTGCAACTATTGGATATGGGTTTCTTCCCTTTTCTTTCTCTTCTTTGGGGGAATTAAAGGACGACGCGGTTACATTGTTGAAGCGGATTCGAAAATTCTCCATGGCTCAGGAGTTAGGACATTGGGGAGCGTGCTGCTGTTCATATTTTTAACAGGATCAGTTTCGCTATTGCTAAAAGAGTAGGGGCCCAGATAGTATCTCGGCTTTCCTTTAATTTGTTGTAAATCTCTTGAGTTTCTTAATAAAGTGATTTATAATTATAATAATAATAATAATAATAGGGCATTCTAGTCATTTTTAGCGTTAAAACGAGGGTATTTTAGTCATAATACATCTTTTTAATTGATCAAACTAACGGCCAATGAAAGTTGGACTAAAAGTGAAACGAAAGTATACCTTTTAAACCAAAACCAAAACTTTTTGATTTTTTGGACCAAAAGTGAAAAACTCACCTAACCACAAGGACCAAAAATGCAGTTACCTCAATTAGTTACTTAAGAGTAAAACTATAATTATGCAAAAAGTAAGAAAATGAAACTTGTAATTATTATGTTTTTCTTACACAACGTGTTTTTTATCGGTGAATAATAATTTTAAAACGAATAAAGTATATTAGTTTTTGGTGAAAAAGTATGTTGACTTTAGCATCATCAAAAGAGTGTTTTATTTAGAAAAAGTGGTTATAATAAAACTAGTATTAAAATCTGAAAATAGATACAGTGTTGTTAATGACTAGACCAATATCCGTGTAAAGCGACGGTGTATAACGACAAATACTTAAACCCGTGAAATTGTGCTTCTGGTTCGACTATTGATGCAATGCGTGTGTTTACTGAAATACGAAGACAAATACCTGTACACGAATGCTTATTCACTAAACTTGGTCACATCACGTGACCCATGCTATGTACTTTCCTCATCTGCGTTTTCACTAAACTTGGTCACATCACGTGACCCATGCTATGTACTTTCTTCATCTGCGTTTTTTTTATAACAAACATGTACTATGCTCTCACACACGCTATACTCCAAAAGTTCAAACAACTTTTACTTTATGTTATGTAGTTGTAAAAAAACTAATCCATTTAGATGTTAAAAGTTACAAACTGCATAACCGTGTTATTATGATTGGATATCTTACATGGAACATGAGCATAATTAAATTATATATATGTTCATGTAGCATAAAACAGTTTTGAAATCTTAATCACGTTGTCAACCATCTTCACATCTTGTGTTCTTTTATAATTTATGTTCCACCACTTTGATTTAACAAAATAAATTTAAAAACAAAATAATCAGTGCGAAAGTGAAACATATACTACGATGACCCATCACATAAAATCCTTTAACAAACTCTTTAGATTTGCAACCCATATTGATGGGGAAAGCACCCAACAAAACACAGATTCTTATTATTATCCATCTTCAAATTTTACCTAATTTTGTACAAATATTTACATGAGAAATAAAATCAAGGCTCAAAAAGTCAATAGTCGTCCTCCAACCACAACTTAACAACTTCAACATCATGTCTTCATCCATCATCTCATCTTCATATCATGCCCATGAGCAACTACAAAGAAATCAGATTCTAAATTATAAAATCAAACACAAATATTGCATAAACTAACAAAATACACTACCTTTGTTTACAAATACTGAACTAAAGAATTAGTCTTTTCATAGCCATGATCCTCCTCGAATCTTCAACCATGGTCACATGATTATAATTATATCTTGAAGCTTTTATACCATCAAACATGAGTTACATCTCTCGATCACCACGATGGAGTTCTGCAAAAACATTAACATGTGAGTAAAAAATGTTAACAACCAAGATTTGGGACCAAAACATAAAACCTTAAATTAAATTAAAAATACACTAACAAACTACTCTTTTATTATACAAACCTTAAACTAAAGACATGAAAGCTGTAAACCTACATATTAAATGCACATAAATGTTAAAAGGAATAGAAGATTAGGCAACTATGGTTATGGGGGTAGGAAGAAGGGATATGAAAAAGAATCATAAGATATGAAAAATGAAAGAATGAAGAATGGGGGAGTGAGAAGATTAAGATAGGCTTTTATGTTTGCTTGAAAAGTACAATGAATGGTTGAGGATCAACGTTATTCTGCTCATGAACTATAGTGCAAAATGTTAGTATAGGTAATGAACGAAAAGCTTCTTGTGCAAGATTAAAATCGGAGCGTCTTCCGAAGATCTTCTGTTGGCCTTCCGGGTACCTCCGTCGTCATGTCCTCCCATTACCATGTGATCATCTGTTAGGTGATCGTATGATACTTAATTTATCCCCGCGCTTCGTTATGTTATGCATACCCCCTGTGGCTTTTGGGGGTGATCACAGGTAGTGCCACGTATGGCCGGGCATCCTCTTTTACACGGTTGGGACTTTGCCACGTCAGCCCTAGTCACATCACGACTCATCAATTATCTTTTTACTAGCCTATAAATACCCCACTCGCCTTTTTACAGTTTTACGTTTTTACTGAAATTTTCTCTCTAGGCCCTTCTTCCGAACTCTTCTTCCTTCAGGTGCGTTTCGTGCTTCTGTCGGTTATTCTTTACCTTCCCTCTCTCCCTGCACCACATGGCTTTCGGATCTCAAACTGTTGGTGACGTTGTCGTTCCCAAGTTCGATATGCACGTCTATACCTCTGTCCTGACTTCCGACGAGGTCAAAAGCCTTGTTGCCGAATACGTTATTCCTTTAGACCTTCATCCTTGTATCCCTCCTTCCGGCATGACCATGAACAGGCTTCCGGCTGATAAGATAGGTATATATGATCAATATTTAGAGCTGTCGGGTGTTAGGGTTCCTTTTTCTACCTTTCTCCTCAGCGTTATTAAACACTTCCGTGTACATATTTCCTAATTAGTTTCGTTAGGCTTGAACCGGTTAACCATGTTCGAGATATACTGTCGCAACTTAGAGATAAATCCCTCCGTCAATCTATTTTGTGCCTTCTATAAACTTAACAAACAGGGTCATTGGTTCTCCTTCGAACGTCGTTTGGGGAAGCAAGGTCAAGGGAAGATTTTCAACGAGTTTTGCATGAATCTGAAGCACTGGAAGGACCGGTTTTTTTGTATTGACCATCGCGCTAAGGAAATCCGCTGGTTATGTGAAAACGTAATCGACCTTCATCCCGTTCATCCAGCTATGTTATACGCGGTTGGTCTTACGACCGTATGGAAGCATGTGGGGCACCATCCAGTATTTAAAGATGGTGAAGGGACGGGTAACATTATTGTATTATTATTACTCGTGCATATTATTTAACTATTGTGCTTCGTCCTAATCCTGCTTTGCTCTCTCTCTTGCAGTCGCTACCAGCATGTCTCAGTTTCTCAAGTTCCCGATGGCCGGAGGTGTTCGTGTTGGTAAGGGAACGGCTCTTGCTGCCAATGAAGCTATTCCTCAGCATACTACCCCGCCCTTGCCTTCCGGAACTCAGATCCCTGAGAAGTCTGATCATCAAAAGGTTTTTGAATATGAGAATGAGAGGGTCCTCGCGGGGAAGAGGAAAGCCCAAGCGGCCAAGGATAGAGCAGTTGGGAAGAGAGCTGCCACCGAAGGCACTTCCCGACGAACGAAGAAGAAGAAAACAGCCCCCTTGTCTTTTGCTTTGTCGGACTCCGAGGCAGATGGATCCAACCGTAGTGGCTTTAATACTCATCATTCTGCTTCGCCTCTCAACATTATCATTCCTAACAAAGCTGAACTCACCACCGGAGGTGACGGGCTGATTATGAAGTATGTCAATTGAACGAAGGATGATACAGAGCACCATCTTGACAATGTAGAAGACACTACCAAAGTCAACTCTCCTCTTTCTGAACCCTCCAATCCTTCTGATGAGGATGCACATCATACGAGGGATGAGACGACTCACACACATGCGTTTGGGTCTACCGGTAACTATTTTTACTACCCTTCCCCCACCTTCTCTTTACTAGGGTTCATATAATCTTCTTTTGTTTTAGGTCGGGTCAGCTCTTCTTCAGGTGGTTCGCATCATCAAGCCTTCCCTAGGCGCAATCTTGGCGGGAGCAGAATTGGTTCGTTCCTTCCTTTATTAAGTTATTTCATATTGTATGCCTCTTATTACTGACTTGGATCTGACCCGTGACAATTTTCTTGGTTGCAGGTAGCTCCCTGCGGGGCGACACAGACCTTCCTGCGCCCTTTGTCCCGGCCTGGAGCTTGACTACTCACTCTATTTTGAATGACGTCGAGTCTTGCCGGGACATGATGATCCATTTGGCCACTCCCGCCGCCCAAGACCAACAGAACCGACTGAGTGATTACCAGGCTCTTCAACGTTCATGGTTTAAACTCGGTCGCGGATCCTTGGCTCAGATCGACATCTTGAGGCGGGATGAAGCATTGAATGAGGATTACGGGGAGTTATGTGTGTCTCACCGGTCTTGTTAAGGTGTTTCTGATAGGTTGACCGAGACACAGAATTAGCTGCTGGACACCGTCTGAAGCCGAAATCAATTGTTCGAAGATCATAAAGCGCTTTAGCAGGTGCATCTGGGTTGTGTCAAAAAGGAGGCGGATCTTACTGAAAATGCTTGCTGTTGTGGAGAAGGAGAGGGATGACCTTTTGGATAAGGACCGAGAGAGGGAAGAACGTATCAGGCAGTTGGAAGCGGATCTTGCTTCTAAAACATCCTCATTGACCGATTCTGATGGTGTTGTTATCACGTTGAAAGGTGATCTGGAGCGCTTGACTGTGGACTTAAGTCATGCGGAAATTGTTAGGCATAACTGTGTTCGTCAGCTGCTTCCCATCGTCTTTCAGAGGCTTCTATCCAACGATGAGTATAAGAAAAGTCTGTCTGATGTTTTCAATTTGGCTATTGTCGCTGGATGGTCAGAGGGTGTGAAGGCAGCTTGCTCTGAGGAGGAAGCTGAGGCATTCCTGGCCACCGCCGCTGATTATGACCCAGCCTGCAAGACCACTTTTATGTCTGTGTTTGACTCTCTTTTTAACAAGAGTTATCCGTATGTGGAGAAGCTGGCTGAATCCTTCCGGCTTCCTTTGGGGGATCTACAGAATATGTGGCCGGAAGGTACGGGACCCACCCCGAGTGGTAATGCTGTAGACATGTAGTAGTTTATCGGGAGGCTTATCCCCCTCTTTTTGTGGTTTGTAATGTATAGATTATTAAACTAATTATGCAAAGTCCGTGGTTTGTAAGGAAGCGCATCGTACACTTGACCCCTTTTTATAACTTTGCTTCGACTGATGGTAATGGATTTAGTGGCTAGCTTGTTTTTCTTTGTGTCCTTGCTATTTGTACACATGTATGTTTTTGTACGTTGCTTGTCCATTGGCTCTTGGACTCATCCGGAACGTCTTGCGTTCCGGGTATTGTACGTTACTTGGCCATTGGCTCTTGGACTCATCCGGAATGTCTTGCGTTCCGGGTATTGTACGTTACTTGGCCATTGGCTCTTGGACTCATCCGGAACGTCTTGCGTTCCGGGTATTGTACGTCACTTGGCCATTGGCTCTCGGACTCATCCGGAACATCTTGCGTTCTGGGTATTATACGTCACTTGGCCATTGGCTCTTGGACTCATCCGGATTGTCTTGCGTTTCGGGTACTGTACGTTACTTAGCCATTGGCTCTTGGACTCATCCAAGATATCTTGTGTTTCGGGCAATGTACGTCACTTGGTCATTGGCTCTTGGACTCATCCGCAACGTCTTGCATTCCGGGTAATGTACGTCACTTGGCCATTGGCTTTTGGACTCATCCAGAACGTCTTGCGTTCCGGTTAATGTACGTCACTTGGCCATTGGCTCTTGGACTCATCCGAAGTGTAAAGCACTTTTCGGGATAAAAGTAGCGTAGATATTGGTTACTTAAGTCGGTGCGGGGTAGCTAATCCCTATCGGAACCATAAACTCATTATATCCACTTTTTGTGTTTTTTGGAAAATTATTCCTCTCCTTAACATGGGAGGGAATATTCATTAGAAATGACAACCACTATTACATTAATCATTCGTCAAGTCATAGGAATTCTAAACATAATAACTCCTATACGTAGCACTTCCTAAGGTTGATGGCGTGCCATGTCCGCGGCACCTCCTTTCCTCCTATTGTTTGCAACTTATAGGAGCCATTCTGGTACGCTTCCGTCACCCTATAGGGTCCTTCCCACTTTTGGCCCAACTTGCCCTGGTCCTTCACTCTACTGGCTTCATTCTTTCGGAACACAGATTCATCCGGCTTAAATGACATTGGTCTCACCTTTTGATTATAATACTGCTCTATTTTGGTCTTATACTTGGCTTCTCTTATTGCTGCTGCTTCTCTTCTTTCCATCAGGAGATCCATGTTTAGGCATAACTCATCCTCGTTCTCATCTTCTTTGATCATCATGGTTTGGTGTGTGGGCATTCCTATTTCTGCTGGTATCACAGCTTCGCTTCCGTATGTGAGGCTGAAGGGCGTTTCGCCGTTACTTTGTTTTAAGGAAGTACATATTTCATCTTGATAGTATGCAATGTAACACAATTTCCAACAAGGTTAGGAACTAAAATCACCATTGTATCCTTAAGAGCTCGGTCAACCTTTATATTAACCAAAGCCTGCGCATGATCCATAGTTTTATACGCCCACAAGATTGCATACTTATGGTGGTAGTACATGAATCTAACATAATTGGTGTGCCAAGACGAGTGGCTATAGCACTTAAACCATCACCTATAAATGCTAAAGCGGTAACATCATGAAATTTGATCCAAACTAGGATAGACGTAAGCTTGATATGTGAGAAATCACATATCTTTATTATACCAAAAATGGCCCTTAAATGATCAAAATGTGCAAAAATATGCTTGTATTTGTGTATTTTGTTGTTTGTGAATGTGTAGGTACGGGTATTGCAAAAATCACAAGAAAACGGTCAAAACCGGGCAAACACGAACACAAGAATGGAAAGAGTGCACAAGAGCCGGAAGTTTCTAGCAAAAGGTCATCAAAAGTCAACCCTTGGTCAGCAATGGTCAACTCACAAAAGACAAAAAAACCCTCAAAATTCCCAAAATACCCTTAATGTTAAATAATTTTCACCAAAAGTCCTTAAAACCCTAACACCGTTAGTCTTTTTATTATAAAGACTAACGGTCGTTAACTCCTTATAACCATTTACCTTTAAAACCATTTCACCGAGCCCAAATACTCACCATGGCCCAATTCCTTTCTACCCGAGCCCAAGTCAACACCCCCATACTCCGGGTCAAACAAAGTTATAAAAAGGAAAGAAAAGAAAGGCCGCAAAAATTGTTTTTGGACTGTCATCATCTCCCTCGATTAACCCTGCATCAAAAACAAAGGGTAAATCTCAATTGACTACGTGGCTAAAAGATTCGAGTACTAAGCCACAGCTCAACAAAGCAAAACGTCACATCTTAGCTATAGATTGTCAGAAGGATCCAGGAATGACACGGTATTCAAACAAACACACCAAAAGTATGGAAATTACACTGAAATCAACCTAAAAGAAACACACTCACTCCCCAAAGAGTGGATTGCCAGCTTGCAATCCGTGTGCCTAAATCTATCTAACTCAAGAAGGGCATCTAATGATTGGACTAAATGAATTTTGAGATCTAAGATCTCCAAGGGGAGCGTGTAAGAAGCCTAGAACATCCTCCAGCCCAAGTAAATACAAGGCTGCCAGCACTCACAAAGATTATCTACCTTAATTTAGTAGTTTAGTGATAGTTTATTGTAATTTTCTAGTTTATTGTAGTTTAATCCTTTGTAATTTTCATTTAAAAAGCCTTGTAATTTGTTTTTCATCAATAAAAGTTTGTATTTCACCTTTTAAACTTGAGCTAAAATCTGCTTTTACTTAAATTGCAATAATAAGCAATGTGGTTTAATAAGCTTAATAAGTTGTCATATCTATTCATAAGCTAGCTAAGTACTCATTCAAGCTCAAAAAGCTTAACTGAGCTTTATTATACTCATTTCCTCCCCTAAATTTACCTAAGCTTTGGATAAGGATGATAAGCCAATTCGGGAAGGGCTTATTGGACCCCACCAGCTTGTTCTAAACAAGCTGGAGCTTGTTGATTTAAGCTCATTTGAGCATACACCTCTGTTTAGCTGAGGTGGAGGTATCATCTACTTTTCCTTTGTTATTTTCTATTCTATTTTTTATATAAACTTAGTTTAAATCTGCATTTTAGCTTAAACTGTTAGTTAGTAGCTTATTGTTGTTAAATTTAGCTTAAACTTGCTTATTATCTTTGCTTAGTGCTTATTTAGTTTAAATGTTAGCTTAAATCTAAATCTGCATATGTTAGTTTTAAAACAGTTCAAAAATACAAAAATAGTAGCATAGTATCTTAGCTTATTGTTCTGGCTTATTTGTTTGCTTAATCATGTTCATTATGTTGGTTATAAGCTGTCTAGTATCTGGTCATTAAGATTTATGCTTTAAATCTCAAAACTATAAGCTGAAAATGGACTTTTGCATTTTAAAGGGGTGTTTGGCATAGCAGTACTAACTGAGAGTTAATATTGCTAAGAGCCTTTTACTCTTTTAAATTGATTTAAAACCTCATTTTAAGGCTTATAGTTAGAGGATTTAGGGTATTATTAAGTTTAATCTAGTCTTTATCAAGTTTACTAGTTGTTGATTTGAATCTGTTATAAATAATTTAGTTTAGAATGCATTTTAAGCTTAAATCTGTTCTAAGTGTTTATATTGCTTCATTTGCTCTTAGTTAAGTATACTTTAGGTGTTAGAATAGAGATTTGTAACCTGCATTTGTTAGTATTAAGAGTTGGTCATTTATTGTGCAAATTGCATCAGTAGCTCAGCATGTATTGAGTATTTAAGCAGTTTTAAAGGACCTTTTTCATTAAGTAATTGAATTTCAAAATATCTTTTGAATACAGTTTTAGATAGCTTATAGGTTGTAGTTTAAGCTAGTATAGTTCAATAAGCCATAAGGATCCATTAGGTTATAGGAAAATAAGCTCAAAGTCACCTTAGGGGCTATTTGGGTTTGTAGTTCTTATTAGAGATTTTTAGCTTATTGCCTGTAGTTTTTGCTTAATTTTTGCTTTTTCTTGATTATTAGATTATGGTTTGGTTGTCTTTAGCTTAATAGGGTCAGTTTTAGCTTAACTTAGTCTTTTCATTAAAAAACCAAAAACATCAAAAACAGTAGCAAGTAGCTTTTTCAGGTAGCTTTTTCAGTGCTTATCTTAATTTCAAAATGTATTTAGTTTGCAGTTTTAAGAAGCTTATTAGCTGAGCTTTAAGGTAGAATAAGCTGATTAGCCATAAGGTTCCAGTAGAGTGCTGAAAAATAAGCTTTAAGTTGCCTATTCATACTGTTTGATAATTGCTTTTGTGAAAAATTGCTTAACCTGTTTCTCAGCTTATAGCCTGTTCTTTTAGCTTATTTCTGGTTCTCATTTGCTTATTAGGTTAGGATTAGTATAGTAGTAGCTTATTTAGTTATAGTTTAGCTTATTTCAGCTTATTAGTTTACTTAAGTTTTGAAAAATTTAGTTAAGTCTTTAATTACAATCTGTCTGTTTTCAGCTCATTTTCCAGCTTATTTAGGGCTTTTCAAAAATAGTTGTTTTTATTAAAATTGCTTAATTTCAGCTTTTCTATAAGTTTGCTTTTTAAAGTTTTTCTAAAAATAAAAAAAAGGGAAGAAGGGAAATCGCTTAGTTAGTTTTGTCAAAAAGTCATAAATAATGCAAAGTGGGTTCTATCTGTTTAAATAAGCTCTTTTTCATAGCTTATTTGTGGTTTTCTAGAAAGTTGATTTCACAAAAACGTTTCTTAAAAGTTGTCTTTAAAAATTTGCTTTTTAAAGTTTTTCTAAAAAATTAAAAGGGAAGAGGGGAAATCTAAGGTGAGCAAGGCTCGAACCCTGGACCTCTACCCTCCTCACCTTTTATAACATAACACACAACACAAACTCAACCAACGTGCCCTGGGGTCTTTTTTTTCATAATTGCAAAATCTATCTTTTATACATATTTTAGGCTTTTTAGTATAATAAGCAATTTTGGCTTATTTCTCTGCTTATTTGATAAGCTGTTTTCCCAAGCTTATTTTTCCTTGATTCCTTCATGATGAGGGACTTTTTAGAGTAGGTCCTTGAAACGAGTCCATGCTTCAGAGAGAGATTCACCTTGGTGTTGTTGAAACATAAAGATGTCATTGCGGAGTTTAGAAGTCATTCCTGGTGGAAAGAATTGAGCAAGGAAACGAGTAGTAAGATCCTCCCAAGTGGAGATGGATCCTATGGGGAGACATTCAAGCCAATTGCTAGCTTGATCTCGAAGGGAGAATTGAAATAAACACAGGCGTGTTCTTTCCCTATTATCAACATTAAGGTCAAAAGAGTCCACAATCTTTAAGAAATCCTTAATATGTTGATTTGGATCCTCGGACCGAAGTCCGTGGAATGAGCATCCGTTTTGCACCAACCGGATGGTGTCGGATCGAAGAGGCACCACATTGTTCCCATCGGGGAGTTCAACGGTGTTTCGGTAGCCCTCGTGGCTAGGTCGAGAATAATCTCTTAAGGTACGGCGCGTAATTTCGTCTCCCATTGAGGTCAACGAAAGGATTTACGAACAAAAACATAAAGAAAAGATAGATTACAAGAAAGCTAATAATACGAAAATAAAAATCTCACTCGAAAGGATTCAAGTGAGTAGATCTAAGCTAAATAAAAATCGAAACCTACGCTATTCCCCACGCAGCGGCGCCAAAAACTTTGATGAGGTTGTAAATCCCACTTCAGTTTTACAACTCCATAGGCAGTGCACCTAACCGTTGTAGTGTAGTATAGGAAAGACACGGGGGTTGTTATCGTTCTCTATGGGAATAACATTGTGAAGGTCCAAACTAAATATAACTAAGATCTAGAAGATTGAAAGAAGAATATTTTTATATTTTTTTATAATTAATAAAAGCAAGTACAATCTCAGGGTATGAAGGTGGTTTAATTAATACTAATAATTAACTAATTAAACTAAATAAGGATAAAAGAATTCGTATGATAGGGGAGTAGTGTTTACTTAATCATGCATGGTCCTTGGTATGTTTTTCCTAACTCTATTGCCTTGTCACACTTGCGATGTATGTGTAAGTATTTCCGAAAAGCATGACGAATTACACGAAAACGCCGCCTACGTGATCTTGCTAGGGCAACACACGTGCAAGGTATTATGAAGACTATTACATGGCCCCTAGGGAGATATACACGCATTAAAACACTTAAAGGGGGTCATCCACATATAGGTAAGGTAGTATGAAGACTGTTGCCTATTGAATCCTTTCTACACAATCATGTCACTCTAGATCTTTAATACACTTAAGTAACTAGGAATCTGGAGACGAAGCATGCACACACATCAACAAGAAATATAATTAAGATCTACATACCAATTCACATGCAATCATAAGCAAACACTTAAAAGATCTAGTCTAGCATGTTCAAGATAGATGAAGCACAAATATCAATCAAACAATAAGACATATTGAAAGATAAAGGATAAAAGAACTTCACTATTATGAATCAAGCAATTAAGGATGGTATAGAAGGGTTGGGAAACCCTAAAATACTCTCAAAATCTGGTACAAGTCGACCTCCCACGAACTAAACCCTAATCATCTATTATAATGTATATCTAAAACGTAAAAATCGAGTTTGTATTTATAGACTCAAAGGCGTGACGGCGTCACATATTCTTCGGACGCCGTCCCCACGCTAAGGTTTCTCGGGCTTCATATTTGACGGCTGATCCAGACGGCGTCATAATAAATCCAAACGGCGTCACTTAATGCTTCAAACGGCGTCACAATAAATCCAGACAGCGTCTCCACTCTCTGATCTTCAATCATTAATTGTGTCTTTGTAACACCCCCAAAATCAGGTAGCAGCGGAATGGTAACAATGGGGTGCTACGTCAAAGTACAACAATCAAGATATAGGAAACGACCTTAAATGGACGTTTTAAGATAAGATTTCATTCGATGCCATAGCAAAATATCAGAGTTCATACATTAGGTCCCATATGTTTTAAAAGTCATAAACATTTCCACATGCATTTTTAATTAAACAAAAGCTTCATACTACCAAAAGGTGACTTAAGTTTTTATAGATAATAAAAGTTGCATAGACTTTAGATAAAACACAGAATCCGTCTTCATTGATATCCGCCACGGCTCCCCTCCAATCTTCATACCCTAGGACCTGAAATTACATGCTAAAAGTCAACACAAAGGTTGAGTGAAATCATAGGTTTATCGGTAAAAAGGGTGGACCACAAGATCGAAGTAATAGTAGACTCTGAAACACATTCAGTAGTCCAAAACGTTTATTATTGCACTAAGCTCATGACCCCGAAGCCTTAACTAGATTTGTGCCCCAATCAGAATATAGGATGCTTGCCAACAACCTAACACCTCTCAATGTTAAATGCACCTTGATCAAACTAGTGACCCAAGGAAAGGTGGGGATTGTCAGTCCCGATAGATCTATCCACAACACTCGCGCTTACTACAATAGCAATTAACGGTTCATGATAAATAGGGACTTCACGGCAATAAGGTAACTTAGCAATAATATTCAGGCAGTAATCTGGATAGCATACACTTTGTAAACACTTTGAAAACACTTAGAAAAACACTTGTGTCCAATAGTAAAACAAGCAATGTAATTCACCCCGTAGATTTTGTAAAACAATCACGTAGTAAAAAGGGGGCTATGAACTCACCTCGAGTGAATGGTAATCAACAAGTATTCACAATAGAAAATGCGTCACGCTTACGATCGAATGCAACCTAATACAATATAGGTCGTATAAGTACTAAACACTTTGATTATTTATAGGTCGTATAGCTCATCATACTATCGTTCGGGCTATCATAATTAAGAGGTCATGTAGTGACGTATGAGGAGCTAGGACACTTTAAATCGTAAATCCAACAACTCGTCGATACGCCACCCCGAAGAGGCCTCATTATGAAACTCCCTAGTAATATAGTACTTTGATTAACTAATACCACATATAATTCTATATAGCTACATCACCATCTAATCGTTTTAGTGAAATCATATTTATAAAGTAAAAATGTTTATAAGTATACTTTAGTAAAAATGACGTAACTTTCGCGTTTTAAGCCCGATTTTGACGTTTCTTATGCCCATGCTTTCGTATTAAGACGAGTTATCAAAATTTGACATTTTCAAAATTTGGACCTACTGGTGAACAGTAACTTTTACTGTTCACACCAGTTTATAAATTTATTTTTATAGTTTTAGTTATCGTAAACTCGCAAACGTCGTATTTTATTCGTTATAGCTCCGTTTTTAGCGATTCTTTCGAGCACGTTCTCGTAATTAAATGTTCTATTTATTTATGATGTTTTTTCCAAAAATAAAGTCCCTGATGAACAGTAACTTTTTATAAAAGTATTAATTATCGTAAACTTGTAATCGTCGTATCTCCTTCGTTATAAATCGGTTTTTCGAGTTTCTTACCTTTTTGGAATCGTCATGAGACGTACTATTTTTATAAAATATAAAATCCATGCCTTGGATTTCGAACCAAAACAGCCCCTTAATAATAATTAGGTATTCATATATATAAACTTGTTTTATATACCTTTTTAACTTAATAATTTACCACAAGTTTTCCAAGACTTATTATATACTTGTCTTACATATTATAAAGTTCATGATCCATATTTATATCCATATAACATGTGTACAAGTTCATAAAATCATGTTTACAAGAAAATTTTACTTTTACAAGTTAAACATATCCTAAGTGGTGATTTACTATATAGAACTCATATATGCATAAAACGATGAATGTAAAGACATAAAGAGTTTTAGATGACCTTAGAGTGATGTAATATGATAACCAACACAATCTAAACCCTTGTTTAGATTATAAACCCTAGCTTGCAAGATCTTGAAACCCTAAACCCTAATCTTCCATTATTCTTGCTTAACACTTGTAAAGGCTTAACCAAACCTTCAAACCATCTTAGTAGGTCTTAGATATGTTGTAGTAATGCTTGTATAAGTGGTAGAAAAATTTGTATGGTTTGTGTGGGATGGGTTTTTGAGCCGTGGGTTATTAAGCACCAAAGGGAGAGGATTTGTTGATGTTTCTTAAGTGTTATAAGAGTGTGTATGTTATCACTTGTATGCATGAGACACATATATATACAAAGGTAGTCAAAGATGGAAATCAAAGATCAAGACTAGTCTTTGGAACACAAATGAGGATCTTAAGGAAGACTAGTGGTCAAACCACTAGTCTTTGGTCCCTTGGTCCCCTAATGAGAGGGTGATCCCATGGAAATGAGGAAATGTGTCTAGCTAGTGATATCTTGATAGAAAATGAAAGGATACTTGTAAATGTGAAAGTATAAAGTGCAAGTATTACTTTGATTTATTTGTTGTAAGTTAAAAGTAAAGAGTAAGACTTGTAAGTTTTATGTCTTGGTTATTTCTTAGTAAATGGGGCGTCCCTTTATATGTATAAGAGTAAATTTTTTTTAACTTTGGTCATTAGAATTAAAAATAGTTATTTGTTGAAGCGTAGATTTATTTTTGTGGTTCCGGAAATGCCTAAACTTAATTTATCGCGAAACGTAAACGCTTTACGTAACCGATAAAAATAAAACATAATATGTGAATTGTTACTTTAGTAATAATAATATAATGATTTCTTGACGTAAACTTAAATTCGTTTGGTGCCCGTTTACGTTGATTGTTGATTTTTTTAGTTTACGCGATTTAACGTAACGATCAAAATTAAAAGTAAACGCGTACGAGAAAAAAAAAATACTGAATTAAATAGCGTCGTACATTGATCAAAAATATGAATTGTTACAGTCCTTCCCCATTAAATGAGCCTTGTCCTCAAGGCTCAAGTTGCGACACTTGACGAAAGTACGGGTTCAGAGAAAAAGATGCGGATATTTCTTCTAGAATGATGTTGATGAAGAGTTGTAGATACTTTTTACTATTATTATTATTATTATTATTATTTTATTATTATTTTTTTGAACAGTGTCCCAACGGTCGGTGAACAGTAACCCCCAACAGTTACTTTCCCCCTTTTTATACAAAATTTTCTCCTCCATTTCTCCATACAATACTTAATCTTTCACTTACATTTTATCTTATCCAATCCTCAAAAATGTTGCACATAATCACGCTCTTGGCGATGGCGACCGCGATAGCACTCGGCATTTATCTTGCCTACTTCCCATACGAAGAAGGATTTCAGTATTTGGCCTTTATTCTAGCAATTCTCGTGCCCCTCATCGTTCTTGCAATCGGCGCAGATCTCTTTTGGAAGGAATAGATATTAGGGGAGGGTTGTAATAAAACTTGTATTTCCTTTATGTTCTTATGTAATCTTATTTCTAAGATAATAAATGGATGTTGTGGCAATAAATCTTTTTGTTACTTTTATTTATGCCTTTCGATAATTTCGTTACCACGCTTGGTAACTCGTTTGCATTTCCCTTCTAAATTGATTTAACTTGGGTGTTTCAAGATTTGTGATGTTGGTTTAATATTTATTGTTGCGACCAAGGCTCGGCTCCTAGTGGGCTTATTTGTTCCCTTCAGCTTAACGTGTCAGTTGTAACACTTTTTTTTTGATGATGTCGACTTTATATAGTAAGGTGGAGTGAAGGTCTGCTTAGTTGCTACGGTTACTGATTCGATTTCCAGAAGTAAACGCGTTTTATGAATACTCACACAAAACTTGATGCAAATAGAAAATTGTTTCTTGACAAGAAGTTTTAAGGTGACTACTCTCAGCATGGGCATGGTCCTTCCTGAATTATACATAGTTGATCAGGCTATGTATATTTGAGGGCTAACGATGCGATGCTCATTTTCGTCATAAATTATGTTATAATTTCCTAATAATTGTGGGGGTGATTTGTATAAAAATTTATAGAGTTAAAGTAGAATTGACGTTTTCATAATATGTTAATTTGATAGATACTTGAAATCATTCAGTACAACAGAAATTGAAGCGAAAGTACAACAGAAATTTAAGCGAGAATTCCTAAAGGGATAAAGTCTAAGCATTGATATCATCCTCCATGTTGTTAAGGTTTTGATTGGTTTCTCCTCCTACTAAGGCATGCACCATTACACGTGCTTCAGTACCTTTAACTTGGTTTCCTTAGTTTTGGTTCTTTAACTCTGGGCAATCACTCCTGTAGTGCCCATGATTCCCACAACCAAAGCATGTCACATTATGTAGCGAATTGTCTCTTGCTACAGGAATCCTAGTTCGACAATCCCCTTCTTGGTGACCAAGCTTGTGACATTTACCACACCTAGGAGGACACGGACCTGGCTGATGATGTGCCTTGCACCTATTGCACCATGGTAAGTTCCCAGCATAGCCTATACCCTTAGCTGGGGCTGCCACATAAACCTTAGCAGCTTATTGTCTTCGGTTTTGCTGCTAGTGATAGTTGTTCCCTTGCTGATCTTCCCACTTCCTTTTATTGCTATCACCGATCCTTAATGCCTTAGCCTGAACCCCTTGTTCAATCAGTTCTCGAGCCATGTTGATTGCATCATGCAAAGTCGCAGGCTTTGAAGAAGTAACATTTCCTTTGATTCCCTCAGGAAATCCTCGAATGTACTTTTCAATCTTTTTCTTTTCAGTTGACACCAACTTAGGACACATTAAAACCAATTCGTGGAAGCGCTTTTTGTATGCCTCGATGTCCTCTCCTTTCAAAGTCAAAGTCTAAAGCTCTTGCTCCATCCTTTGGATTTCAGTTGCTGGGCAGTATTCAGTAGTCATCATAGCTTTTACGTTGCTCCAGGGGATCTGATTAGCATTAGCAAGTCCCAAAGTTTGAACATTTCCGTTCCACCAGGTCAGAGCACGACCCTCGAACGTGCACATAGCAAACTTCACTTTGTCATCTTCAGCACATTTGCAAATCTCAAACACCTGCTCCATCTTTTCGAACCAACGTTTCAGTCCGACTACACCTTCAGTCCCGTTGAAAGAGTGAGGTTTGCCGTTCGTAAATGTCTTATACGAACATCCATGCATCTCTGGTGCAACAGTCCCTCCAGTATTTGCTGATCCAGATCCACCAGCATTGTTTGAGTCAGTTCTTGTCTTTTCATATTCTTCAATAGCTTTGGCCACACGCTTTTCCACTATCCTCTTAACAGATTTCTTCTTAAATCTCCTAGGCGGCATGATTCTGGCCACGCAAGTACACAATTCGTTAAGAATTTGTAAAGGTATGAAAAGTCATGGCTCGTGATAATAATAGAGAAAAGGAAATAGAAAAGTGATATAAATAATCATAATTTAATCAGAATGGTCAATATTTATATAATTGACCGATAGAAATAGATACTGATATGTCAAAAGATAGACGTAAGAGATCGAATTTAAACCAAGTATTATATATATAAGATTATATAATGCAATCATGATAATCGGAAAAGTAAGTAAGGATCAGGGAATACGCGCGCGTGGATATCGGATAGCGATGAAGGATTCTGTATTTAAAAATGAAAGAAAAGAAAACCTTTAAACTTTGTGGTTATAGACTAGGTTTTGAAAATGACCCAGTTCCCTATAACCTTGCTCTGGTACCATCTGTTAAACCCCAAAAATCATGGTTAGCAGCGGAATGGTAAACAATGGGGTGCTACGTCAAAGTACAAAAATCAAGATATAGAAAACGACCTTAAATGGACGTTAAAAATAAGTTTCATTCGATGTCATTACAAAAGATCAGAGTTTTCACGTTAGGTCCTATAGTTTTGTTAAAAAGACATTAAGATTTTATAAGACAAAAGTTTCATTGAATTTAAGAAATCAGAATCCCTCTAATAGATATCCGTCACGGCTCCCATCCAAGCTTATACCTCAGCACCTGAGATTTAAAACATGTAAAACGGAAAAATTGATAAGTGATTTAATAGGGTTATCAGGAAATAACGTGGACACAAGGATTGAAGTAATAGTAGACTTGAAAACACATTCGATAGTCAACACTTGTATTATTGCCCTAGCTCATGACATCCGAACCTTAACGTTAAATAAACTGTAAACAAACCAGTACTCGGGTTTGTGCCCAAACGGATACAGATGTGTACAAAAACATCCTATGATTATTTTCTCAATACAGGATGTTGCCAACATCCTACGAATTTTTTCAAATGTTTAAATGCGTCAAATGGTCAAACTAGAAACCACAGCCCAGACAGGGATGGTCAGTCCTGATAGATCTATCCATAACACTAGCGTATACCCAACAGGTATTTAACGGTTCATGATAAAAGGGGACTTAAATGGCAATACAGTAACTTAGGCAATAATGTAATCAGGAAATAGCATACAGTTTTGAAAACACTTGTTTCCAAAGAAATTAAGCATGTAATCTCCCCCGTATTTAATAAATCACGTGTAGTAAAAAGGGGGCTATGAACTCACCTCGAGTGAATGGTAATCAACAAGTATTCACAATAGAAAAATGCGTCACGAAGGAATCCGAAGGCAACCTAATCCAATATAGGTCGTATAAGTACTAAACACTTTGATTATTTATAGGTCGTATAGCTCATCATACTATCGTTCGGGCTATCATAATTAAGAGGTCATGTAGTGACGTATGAGGAGCTAGGACACTTTAAATCGTAAATCCAACAACTCGTCGATACGCCACCCCGAAGAGGCCTCATTATGAAACTCCCTAGTAATATAGTACTTTGATTAACTAATACCACATATAATTCTATATAGCTACATCACCATCTAATCGTTTTAGTGAAATCATATTTATAAAGTAAAAACGTTTATAAGTATACTTTAGTAAAACTGGCGTAACTTTCTCGTTTTTAGTCCGTTTCTTTCGTTTCTTACGTCCACGCCTTCGTATTAAGACGAGTTATCAAAATATAACATTTTCAAAATTTGAGTTTTTATGATGAATAGTGATTTTACTGTTCATAACAGTTATATATTTATTTTTATAGATTTAGTTATCGTAAATCTCGTAAATATCGTAACTTATTCGTTTTAACTCCGTTTTTAACGATTCTTTCGAGTACGTCTTCGTATTTAAAAGTTATATTTATTTATGATGTTTTTCCAAAAATAAAGTCCTTGATGAACAGTAACTTTTTATAAAATTATTTTTATAAAAGTATTAATTATCGTAAACTTGTAATCGTCGTATCTCCTTCGTTATAAATCGGTTTTTCGAGTTTCTTACCTTTTTGGAATTGTCATGAGACGTACTATTATACTATATTATTAAATGGTGAGATCGTTCTCCCGAGGGCTTCATTAAAACTTCATTAAATCCATTTATATGTAAAACCGCCCCACCCTTTTTCTTTTCAGACCCGTACCTCATTAATAAACTACCGCCCCATTATGCTACGTGTCCCGCTCACCAGTCCACCCTTTTTTTATCGGTCTCTCTTATTCTCTGTTAACAAAACACACACACCGAACTACAATTCCATCTGTCTCTCTTTCTAAGATGCCGACACAAGATGAATCTCAGGTCATCAAGCAGGATGAAGAAGAAGATGGGGGAATCAATATCACTATCTTGCTTCACTAAACAAAATCCATAAACATAAAAAAGGTATCAAATTCTTTATACAAAATTCAATCTTATTTGTTTGAATTGAACTAGGGTTTTGTCATAATTTGAGGGGTTTTGTTAATTTCTGTATTTTTTAAATTTTAGGACTGGGTGTTTTGCATCTCGCCGGAAAAATATGGGTGCCACCCCGAGGTACGTTTTTTATACCTAATTCATGTGTGTTAATTAATTGGGGTTTTTATTGATCTAATTGAATTGGGTAATCAGGTTGAAATTTGGGGGTTTTGGGTTTAATTATTTTTAATTTTTCGGGTTTTTAAAATTTACGTTTTACACCGTTGTAGATTGTTCTTATAATTTTTATTTTGTTTTGGCAGCATGAGGTGGTAAAAAATTAGGAGGTGTGAATCTTCGGTGTTTGAATATGAAGGAACTGAAGTAGTCGAAGGCCAGGTTTGAAAGAGGAATCCGAAATACACTTCTCAGAGGCGAATAAAGGTTTGCGTCTTTTTTTTCTTATTTTTGTTAAATTTGTGTTTTAATCGTTAAAGAAAAAAAATAAGGGTTTGAGTTATTTAGTTATGAAAGGTTTTTTGGAATGTTATGCCTTTTTTATCGACTAAAATCGATGGGGTGAAGTTTTTGATATGATAGTCAAAATTTTGTAGTTGGTAAAAGTAAATGTTACAACTCAAATAGCCCATACTGAATTGATTGTATTGTTGTTGGATTTGCTATGAGGGAGTCGGGGATTGTGCTTCGAGAGTGACTATTTGGTCGTTTCATTTGCGAAATGTAATTCAGAGTAAATTTCAGTAGTGTAGGGTAAACCGTAAAGTGGTGAGAAGAACAATACAAGCATTTGAGGTCTAACATAGATGTTGATTCTTTCATGCAGTTTTGATAGGTGTAGCTCCATAGGGATCGAATATAGGATGTTGTTTTTGTATGTTTAATTAGTTCAGATCAAAGGCCAGTTTGTATTACAGTGCTTAAGATATATTTTAGCTGTCATCTTTAGTTAGGAATCTGAATACCAAAGTTTTAGTTACATTTTTATAGGTATTTAATAGGATCAAGTTTTTGAATGATATGTAATTTAATGCACTGTTTCGATATCAAGAAACTGAGTGCAGATCATTGCCCCAAAAGTGTTATACTTGGACCAACTTAGATAGTTACCAGTTTTGACCTAATTTTTCTGCCACCTTTTATGGCTGATGGAAAGATTGCAGAGTCGTCATTTACGACAACTTATCTTTAATTTCCTAGGTGATGTTTGGAGTTCAGGTTGCTAAAATGCTCCGCACCGATCCAATCAGTCTATAACCAAACCTTATTTTGACTCCTCCCTTCTTTGTGTGGGGTTTTCCTTTGTTTGACCCGATCTACCTTATTCACTCCGGTGACACTTCCTCTCAGATAGTCAACCCGCTGCTTACTAATTTCCCACTAACAATGGAGATTTCTTGCATGATTGCCAGCGGTAACCCACAATTGAGAATGATTTAGGACTTATATACATTCAGTGTCGGTGCATTTGTTGGTTTTCTTAATTGTTTATCTTGGTTAAGGAAGAAGAATGGTGGTTTGATTTTGGTATAAACAACATTTTCTTATTTCTTAAGATTTATTTCATTCTTCTTTGTTTTCATTTGTTATAACAGATTCTGAAATTCTATATTGGTTATCTGATGTTACCACTGCGGCGGACCTGATACCAAAGGTTTTGAGGATCTTTTGAGTTTTTTTGATTTTGATTGAATTGTATCTTGGTTGAATTGGTAATCTTTTTTTTTATTTTGATGATTGCAGGTTTGTGGGTTTTGTTTATGTAGTTGCAGTTCATTTTGCCATGGTTACACTCCACTCTTTCAGGTAACAACATTTTTTTATTTAATTGTTTTAGGTGGGTTTTTTGTTTAGAATTAGGGGTTTGTAGAGATTATGTATGTTTAAATGAGACATTAGGAGTTGAACTAAGTTTTTGTGATAGGTATGTACCATGTATATTAGTGTTGATTTCCGTAGGGGGTGTTTGGGATTGATGTATTTTCTTACTAAAATTGCCTATTCGATATGAGTTTTAAGTGTTGTATGATGACATACGCTTATATAATATGAAGTTGCTTATCCGAACCGCTATTCTGATTATTCGACAGGACAATCTAAAAAATAGCCAAATTACAAACCTTTATTTTAAACACTCTTAATCTGCTTTTTAATTTTATAGAATATGTCGTAAGCAATTTTAATAACTATTATAAGAAAATCCATAGTTTGCTACCGACTCAAGTATCGAAGCTCATTATATTTGGTTCTTAACTGAAATCGTTCTTAATTTTTTTCTCTTCAGAGGGAAAACACCATGTTTCTGATAAAAATGCTTTCTTAATTAATGTTCATTCAGATATGTTTTCAATCTAGCTCATGCGTTTGTAAATGGTTAAAATAGTTAGGTGTATCTAACTACAAACGACTAAGAGGACTCATGGGGTTCGTTTTTTTGCGGGTGTCATGTATATTAATAACTTTTTTTATTTCTTACTATAACAGCAGGCAAAGTCCAAGTCTTGATATGAATGAGTGAAGAGCACACACAGGTGGACTGCGACAACGAGCCGGGCAACTAAGAATGAATGCTGATTTCTAGGTATGAAATGCATGTGCCATTGTATAATTTTTGGTTGCGTTGGCTGTTTAGATTGTGTAGAACTTTATGCTTTTTGTCAGGCCAACTACACTAATAGCGTAAGAAATTAGTAAATGTTAAAGTGTATCAGATTTTCTGGTGGTTTCAACATATCTAAATATTGTTAGTGTCAAAATATCAGATACTTCTATTTTGTGCATTGTGTTTTGTCACGTCTTCCTTCCTAACAAAGTCATTACTTAAAGGGCTTTCTGTGGGCATATGAGGGCAAATGGTGTTTTGTTCGATATAGTTATGTTTCTTTTTTTATTTTGAATTCTAGACATATTGCAACTATGAAAAAACATTGTATGATACCTCACATGTATCTAAGACAGTGAAATAGAAAGTTTTTTCTGCCAAATAGTTAAAGTGAAATTGCTTACATATGTTTCTTGACTTATAATGAACAGGTGTTAGGAGTTGAAAAAGATGGAAATTAGAGACAAATTCAGAAAGCTTTCCACAAGTATGTCCCTTTTTTCCTTCTTTTACTACATATATCCACGACCACTCAGTTCTGGTATATGTTAAAAGAAAGTTACAGGTCTAAACGGGTAGTGTCACTCCTTTAAGATCCTAAAAACATTATCTGAAAAAAGTTTTCTTTATTCTCTAATGTATGTCAAACAGATTGGGTCTGGATTAGGCTGCCATACAAATTTAAGTTTCTGTCTTCGTATAATCTGATATGATCTCCTTCAATGTGGGTCAAACTGCCAAATTATTTATACAATTAGTATAACGGTAGAATGATTGGTCCCAAATACCCCAGAGGTTTTTTTTGTACTTATAAGATATCATTATTTAATAGATTGATTGATTGCGTTTTTTTTTTCTAAATACTGATCAACGTCCTTTATATCTATTATCTTAAAGGTGTCAAAATGGATCGGGAGCGCAACTTGGGTAACAGATATCAAAAGGGATAGTTATTGGAATGGGTAAGTTTAGGGTGACCTGCAACACTTTTTCTCCTAGATGATATAAATAGAGTAAATGAGATATCTAAGTATAATTCTAGAGCATGCCATCCAACGAACATCTACAGATCCCAGAAATATGATTGTTGTATATTTTGTAGTCATATATAACACTAAATGGATAAAACAAAAAATTATTTTTAGATCAACCTAACTCCCACTTGACCAGTATTGACCCAACCTATTTTGACCGTTTCCAAACCTGCCCGTTTTGCTCCATTACTAAGAAGCATATCTGAGTTTGGTGTCCCATGAACCGATGCACAACAGCTTCAATATGGAAAGCAAGGCTAAGAGGCAACCAAATCAGCAACAATATTTATGTGTGAAATGTCAGACATGTATCTCCTTCGCCTGCCCCTCAACATTGACTGAAAGTTATATTTGATGTTTTGCAGAAACTTCTCAGCGAGTTCACCCGGTTCAGCAACCACAAAAATATCATTTTAAGAACTGGAACATTAAAGATATAACATCTTAGATGAAGAACTGACGCTTCCTTCTTGGAAATGATGGACAGAAGCAAGACTAAAATGAGAAATTTTCATCAATGGTAAAATAGCAGAGGTTGCAAGTTTATCTCATTTACTTAAACGAGGCAAATGGGTTTGCTAAAGTTCATCTCATTATGCAAAAGAAATATTGGTCTACAAATTGCCAATATATCGGCTACGCCAAACCTATCAAGTCTGCTCTAGATGCAAAACCCAAACCTTCTTCAGTGGGAGATATATGGCCCATCAAAAATTCTGCAGCATTAAAACCTGTGGAATCTGCACAATATGATGCGACGCCAGAAGCCTACGCATCTACATCAAGAAAAAATCCATTCAAAGCTATATAGCATACCTTCTAAGGTGAATCAAAACCAGGCGCAAACTTTGAATGCAAATGGATGTGCAAACGAGGACAGAGTGAGAAGTTTCAGGATGACAAGACAGAGTTTGGAACAAAAATATATTCAAAGGTACTAACTCTACTCACTTTTTTATTTACTATTTTTTACTCGCATTGGAAACTACTTATGATTCTTGGAGGGTGTTTGGGGCTGTGTTTATTATACAAGATAAGCGCTTTTGAGTGTCTTTCGGTTCAAAGCTTCTCACTATTAAGATACTTACGATTATTACAGGGAGTTTCGGAATAATAATGTTGGCTGCAAATGGCGAGGAGTTGATTAAGCTAAAGCAAGCTGTCATGATTTTTTGTAATGTTTAGTTTATTATTTATATTTGATTTTGTTAAATAAATATTATTACTCTTGCGGAAGAAAACATCAATAACATGTTGCATTTTCTTAACGTGTAAAGTGGTTACTTGGATTCAAGAGCACTGTTCGATTCGATGAATATAATACTCGCGTACGCAAACATCCCCCGCGAGCGCGGGTTAAAAACCTTGTTTTTATAAAACATAAAATCCATGCCTTGGATTTCGAACCAAAACAGCCCCTTAATAATAATTAGGTATTCATATATATAAACTTGTTTTATATACCTTTTTAACTTAATAATTTACCACAAGTTTTCCAAGACTTATTATATACTTGTCTTACATATTATAAAGTTCATGATCCATATTTATATCCATATAACATGTGTACAAGTTCATAAAATCATGTTTACAAGAAAAATTTACTTTTACAAGTTAAACATATCCTAAGTGGTGATTTACTATATAGAACTCATATATGCATAAAACGATGAATGTAAAGACATAAAGAGTTTTAGATGACCTTAGAGTGATGTAATATGATAACCAACACAATCTAAACCCTTGTTTAGATTATAAACCCTAGCTTGCAAGATCTTGAAACCCTAAACCCTAATCTTCCATTATTCTTGCTTAACACTTGTAAAGGCTTAACCAAACCTTCAAACCATCTTAGTAGGTCTTAGATATGTTGTAGTAATGCTTGTATAAGTGGTAGAAAAATTTGTATGGTTTGTGTGGGATGGGCTTTTTGAGCCGTGGGTTATTAAGCACCAAAGGGAGAGGATTTGTTGATTTTTCTTAAGTGTTATAAGAGTGTGTATGTTATCACTTGTATGCATGAGACATATATATATACAAAGGTAGTCAAAGATGGAAATCAAAGACCAAGACTAGTCTTTGGAACACAAATGAGGGTCTTAAGGAAGACTAGTGGTCAAACCACTAGTCTTTGGTCCCTTGGTCCCCTAATGAGAGGGTGATCCCATGGAAATGAGGAAATGTGTCATGTGGGCTTATTTATTTAAGCCCAATAAGCTTAAATCCCTATTTAGTGCACACATTAAGCCATGAAAATAAGCTAGGGAAATAAGCCGAAAAAAGCCAAAGTATATTTATTTTTGTTTTCCTTTTGGGCCGACATATATATAAGCCCAAATAAGCTTTCACAAGCTTATAAATAAGTCGTATAAGCTATAAGCTTTTTGGTAAAATATTTATTTATAACAAAATAACCACAACAACACAACTATACTTTCCCTTGTTTTCTTTTGTTTCCATTTGACATATATACAAACCCTTATTAGGGTTTGTAAAATTTTAACCTTCGATTTCACAAAAACGATTGTACAACTAGCTTCTATATATGATAAGGTTAATAGAAGTACAAGAAAAATTAAGGAAAAATTAACTTACAAAAGAGATGGCTTAGAAGGAGATTAGAGACTAACTAACAACCCAAATGTTGTTTAATACCCAAACTAACTACTAGAATCAAACCCAAATACTTCTTAGCTTTCAAAAGCTTGATCAAAAATGAAAAATGGAAGTTTTAAACGGGTGTTTGCTTACGTTGGTTATAAGAGAAAAGAGGGAGGAGAGAATAATTTTTGCGTCTGTGTGTTTTCTAAGGAGAAGTGTGTGAAACAAAATGCATGAACCTTGTCCTTATATCAACTTTCAAAATGGATCCAAGGTAAAAACAAACAATAATCAACTGAGAAAAGCTTTAGCCATTTCTAGGGTGCTTGTTTGGTGTTGGCGGACAAAAGAAGGAAGGGACCACAAGGGTGGTATTTGTTTCCCCCCCCCCCCCCCCCCCCCCCCCAACGTTTTGATTTTTTACCATGGGATGATTCTAGTTTTAACCTTCAGTTTCTTTATCGGGTTTTTGTTTTTTTACCAGTTATTGTACGCAAAGGCTAAGTAACGATTGTTGGGAATTATAATTTGATGATTACAAAACATTATATGCAACATTGAAGATAAAAGAAATAACAAGGATTTGAAGATAAATATTATGTTAGCTTTCATAGTAAGCTAGGTTTTATGTAAACCCTAGCCCCTCTAGTATATAAAGAGAGGTAGGGTGAATAGTTTTAGCATCTAGAAAATAGAGACTTCTCAATGAGAGTCTAATAGCAAAGTGTGTTGTGTGATATAGTTGTAGTTTGCATAGATGATGTCATGAATCATCTATGTGCCTTATATTCGTTTATTTAGTAGTTTTATGACATAAGGAAAAACCTTGATCATAACAATGATTATGTTCTTAATTATTCCGCTGCGGTTTGTTAATCATTGTATTATATCCTAGATGGGCTAGAATCATGGTTTTAACAATTGGGTATCAGTAAAGCAGTTGCTCTTGATATCTAGGATTCTACAAAGGTTTTTGGCTTCTGGCGTTTATGATGTGTCATGTTGCTGCTCATAATCTTTTGAAGGCCACGAAGATCTGATGTGTGGTATGTTGGTTTGATCGTTTGTTTTAGCAGCATCAGAAAGGAAAAAGAAATAAATGACGTGATGTATTGTTAATTAAAATGGTAACTTCTATTTCTACCATGTCACAATTAGAACAGAAACGTCAATTCTGCTTGTGTCGTTGATAGCAGTATGTAGGGTCAACAATTAAATATTTTTTTATATAAAAGAGGTGAAACATATTCGCTGTGAAGATTCGTTGATACATACTGTTTGCGTTGGTCTAAGAGATAAATTTGAAAGAAAATTTGTGTCGTGTGGAATTAATATTAATATACTGGTTTGGTGTCAAATGACGTTGAATTGATATTAATGTGAAGATTCGTTGATATCACGTGAAGAGTTGAAAAGTCAGTAAAGTTAAATGACGTTGAATTGATACCGAATCATGTGATATTAAAAGTGTCAAGGAGTTGAATGGTCAAGAATTGTGTGAGTTACTGGAATGCGTGAATTGGGGAGGCAGTTTTGGATCTCCTAATTTGTAGTGTTATAGTTATTTGGACACAATTGTGAGCTCATGGTATTTTTTTGGTTCGTTTATTAAGTAGACACAAGGATTTTGTTAATACTCCAATGTTCGTTGAAGGTGGAATACTGGTCATTAAAATGTTTATTCTGCTTTCACAAGTTACAGTAATTCTGCGGTAACCGTACTAATTGTTAATAATGGCTCTGTTATGTGTTGTACTGTTGATTACAGTGTCAGATCAGCGACACTACAGTAGTAACAGATCTTGAGTCACTAAGGGTATGGGAGGAGGAGCATGGGCCTTTGTGACTGTTTTGCAACAGGTTTGCAACGATTCGGGACTATTTGTGACAGCTTTGGGGACAGAAAATGTGTTTTGCTGATTGTTTTGGTTGTTAATTCAGCTAGGCTTAATGGTTAGTTGCTATTGTGTCCGATATAGCTAGTTTGTACTGCTAGCATTGGCCGATATCGGATGACACACACTTTTGATTTATTGGGACGTGTTTGGATCTTGAATAATGATGGCTTGTTGTGGAAAGTATTATGAAAGACATTTGATGCGATGGCCTTTTAATCAATTATGTTACAAGGGTACCCTTTTTGTTCGTAGATCGCCGGATGAGGCAACAGTACAAATAAGGAATATCAGCAGATCGCGGATGAAGGCAGCATAAGCAGTCACATGAGAGAAAGATGATGTGTTGCCACTTTAGATGTTTCTAATTAATTATTAAACCTATTTGATGGCCAACACGGACGCATTTGGGCTTGAACAGTGTTTATTTTTGATGAAGATTGGTATTACTGCGTGTGTTGTTATTGTAGTTGATTTTACAGGTGCGTGTATTAGTTATATCTCAATTGGCTGGACAACATTTAAAGATAACTTGTTCGTTGAGTTATAATGTGGTGACGAAGATTGACGAATCTAGCAAAACGTGTAATAATCTATCTTATGGTGCTTAATCACGTACATTTGATATCACGTTGTATGTGTATCATAGAAGATGAGGATTTTGTCAAGGGTTGCGGTTTCTACTTATAATTATCATAATGATACCAGCATTTGTTTAGTTCGTCGTCAGTGATAGTTGCATGACATAAGACACAAGCTTGGGAGTTTCTAGTTCTTCAGCCATGAGTAATACTCATTTTTTCTTCATTAATAATTTTAACTGCTTGGATGCCTACTATGTTCGTCTGGTTCAAAGAGATGGTTATCACTAAGGGGAAAGTGCTTATTTTTGCTATCGACACAAAAGACCCCTATTGGTGATTACAAAAAGGGAAAGAGACTTTCATGATTTGCATCTTTTTATGAGTGGTGACTTTAGGAAGATCTTAAATTCAGGGTGAAGCTTTGAAGGTCGTTTCTTACATGAAGATTGTTTTGTTAATCTCAAATAGGGGAAGATTGTTGGGGATATTTGAATTTGATGATTACAAAACATTTTATGCAACATTGATGATAAAGAAATAACATAGGACTTGAAGAAGATAAATATTAAGTTAGCTTTTATAGTAAGATAGGTTTTATGTAAACCCATCGCCCCTCTAGTATATAAAGAGAAAGGTTGGGTAGGTTGAATAGTTTTATGCATCTAGTAAATAGAGATTCTCAATGAGAGTTCTAATAGCAAAGTGTGTGTCGTGTAATAGTTTGTAGTTATAAAAAAAAATATCAAGAGAACAAGCTAGCACCATTCTAGGGTGCTTGTTGGTGTTGGCGGACAAAAGAGGAGGACCACAAGGGTGGTATTTGTTTTTGAATTTTTACCATGGGAAGATTCTAGATTTAACTTGTTTACCATTTTACGCAAAGGCTAAGTAACGATATATTTATGAAATAACGACATGTAATATTCTAAACACGAAACAATGAGATATATATTAAACGTGTTCACGAAAAATAAAACGCAACATTTGTCGAAAGACTACATTAAACTGCAAGCCGGAACGCATTCGGTCACGATTCTCAGTTATGCGCGGGAAAACTTCCCGGTTAAGTACAATAATTAACATGTAGTTATATAAAGTCAAACTGACATACTAAAATGTCAGAGATATTGACCTGAAAATTTACGAGGTGTGACAGAGGGAGGGAGAAAGAGAGAGGGGGAGAGAGAAGGAGAGAGAGAGAGGGAGATGGCTAGGGAAAGGTAGAGAGAGAGAGAAGGAGGGATAAAGCGAGAGTGTGTGTGTGTGTCACACCCTCAAAATGTGTCGCAACGGAATAGGTAACCAGGGGCGGTGACTTCTTAACATCAAAAATAAGATATAAGAGAATGACCACTAAATGGACGTTTTGAAAAATAATACATCGTTGAATTAATTTAAAATAAATAAGGTTTTACATAGATTGAAATTGTTCAAAATTATAGCGGAAGCAAAAGATAAGTCTCAAAGTAACAACGAGAATTAAGATAGGAATTTCCATGAAATAAAGTCGTGATGCATGCTTGACTCAAATGCACTTTAAAATATCCTTACGAGTTAAGCACCTAAGAATACATGTTTAAAAATGTCAACAATAATGTTGGTGAGTTCATAGGTTTAAGTAAAGCATTAAGTGTGGCCCGCAAGATTTAAAAGTGCATGATTATTGTTACACGTACAATATCACAAAAAGTATTTACGATTGCGTTAAGCTCATGACACCGAAGCTAAACATTGACATGTAAACAATTTAATGCGAAGTAAAGTGCCCGTGTAGGTGTCCATCCCCAGACCACCTAAAGTTCTGACATGGTGTACGTCTGTTTGACTAGCCTATCGGTCAAGTAAGCGCTTAACTTACTCGAACGAGGATGTTAATCCCAATAGATCTATTTGTAACACTCGTGCTTACAACATTAATTAACGGTTCATGATAATGGACATAGTGGGATATCAGTACTTAGGCTAATCCATACACATTAAAAGTAAAGTAAAGTACTTGCGTCCAAAATAAAACAAGCAATGTAACTCACCCTGAGATTTGTAAAGTGTTCATAAATACGAGTAATGGGGATATGAAACTTACCTTTTCCAGTGAGATGATTTCAAGAATAAATCAACAAGTGTGGAACGAGCAAAGTGTCCTAAACGCGACCTAGAATATGACGTGCTTTAGGTGCAAGCAAATAGTAGTGAAATGATGCATATGAATTTTTATAAACTTTATATCACCCATGCATGTTTGTGTTCAAGTTATATGAGTCAAAACGTGATTTCGTAAAAGTTATATAGTTTTTATTAAGTTTTAACACTTTAGCATAAATTACCATGTTTGCCCAACTTTGGTAATTCCGCAAGTTATTCGTTTTCTAAATATTTCCGTTTAATTTAAATCTCGTCTAAGAATACGCTAAGTGACCT
>BQNB010030042.1:0-39282 GCA_026074375.1 Tanacetum coccineum
ACTAATATAAGCTATTTTGGATTTTTAGATACAGTCATGTCAGATTCTGAGGATTCCACGGTTACATACACTGCTGTTTCCAGCCATTTGGAAGGTTATCAGATATTGGATCCCCAGGAGTTATTGGACCTGAGCACGAGGGACTGCCCTGGATGCTAGATGACCCATATGTGCAGGTCGCTTTACAGGCCCCCCATCACCAGACTACATACCTGGCCCCAAGGAGCTACAATCACCACCTCCACCAGACTTTGTTCCAGAGCCTGTTTATCTAGAGTTTATGCCACCGGAGGACGAGATACTCCCAGCTAAGGAGTAGCCACTGCCTGCTGTTGACTCACCTACTACTAATTCACCAGGCTATATTCTCGAGTCTGATCTTGAGGAGGATGACGATAAGGACCCTGAGGAGGATCCTGTCGATTATCCTGCTAACGGAGGAGATGATGGAGCTCATAAGGATGAGCCATCTGATGATGATGAGGATGAGGAGGTTGATATTGAGGCTGATGACGAGGAGGAGGAGGAGCACCCAGCTCCTGCCAACTCTACAGCTGTTACTTTACCAGCTATTGATCAGGCCCCATCTGCTAAGGAGACCGAGCCATTTAAGACTGACGAGTCTGCAGCCACACCACCACCATACCCTGCATACCGCGCTACAGCTAGGATTTCTATTCCAGCTCTAGTACCTACACCAGTTTGGTCTGATGCAGAGGTTGCCAGACTTCTCGCTATATCTACTCTACCCTTATCACCACTCTCCCCATGGTCATCACCACTGCCTCAGATTCCTTTTCCACCACTACCCCCAATACCATCTCCATCACTACCACTATCACCACCCTTACTTGTATCAGCTCCACCACTTGCTAGTCCTATATGTTTGTTAGGCTATCGAGCTGCGATGATCCGGCTGAGAGCTAAGGCCGCATCTACTTCCCATTCACTACCATTACCACCACTCTCACCCATACCAGCCTCTACATCATCACCACCATTGCTACTACCCTCTACTAACCATAGAGAGGACAGACCTGAGGTTACCTTACCGCCTCGAAAGAGGTTAGGTATCGCTCTTGGTCCTAGATACGAGGTCGGAGAGAGCTCGTCTGCTGCTGCTGCTAGACCGACTGGAGGTCTTAGGGTAGACTATGGTTTTGTTGCCACTATGGATAGGGAGATCAGGTGTGATATAGAGAGAGATGTTGGATATGGGATCACCGACTCTTGGGATGAGATAGTTAAGGCCATGCAGGGGACACCAGTAGTTACCGATGTGGCAGAGTTTAGCCAAAGGATGACAGAGTTTGAGACTAGGGTTAGGCAAGACACAGACGAGATATACACAAGGTTAGATGATGAGCAGTCTGAGTGACCGCTGATGGCTGGTTAGCTCAACATGATTTATAGGGATAGGCATGCATATGCTCGTACTGCTAGGCTCATGGAGGCTGAGGCCAGGATGTCTCAAGAGGCTTGGGGAGGATCTATGGATGCGAGTGACCTTGCGCATGCAGAGGTTATGTCATTACGTACTCAGGTGGTAGCACAACAGGCAGTGATTATAGAGCTACAAGCAGCAGACCGCAGGAGGCAGGCGGTGATTACATAGATGTTGACGGCAGATCGCAGGAGGCAGAAGCAGTTCATAGAGATACTAAAGCTGTTGAAGAGACTTCAGACTCAAATGACAGAGTTCGAGATACAGCAAGGACCCGCCAAAGGTCCTGCACAGCTAGATGCACCAGAGGAGGCTGGTAGCAGTTCCTAGATCCTGTCATGGCTAGTTATTTTGTACAGCCTACTAAGTATTACGGGTAACTCCCGGCTAGTATGGCTTTAGGTTGTATATATTCTTTTATCTTGTAACCTAATCGTTGTGATCATTTTGTATCTGAACCAATCATGTATGTTTTCCAATTATATATGGAATGGTGGTATTATGTCATGTCTGTAATCGAATTTATTATGAATGAATGTCGATTTAGCTACACCATTATTAATTTTAATTCAGTTGTGCATTTCACTGTGTGATGTGATCTCATTTTACTTATTGGGTATATGTCATGTCATGGTTATGATTTTATAAAATCTAACGGGTATTATATTTTCTTGTGATTTGAAGAAAATGGCACCAAAGAGAAGGACCACGAGGTTAAACCCAGAAACAACACCGGCCGCAACAGCCGCCACCACTACCACTGTCACTAATGCCCAACTTCAGGCAATGATTGACCAAGGCGTTACTGCCGTTTTGGCAGCACGTGATGCAAACACGAATGGCGTCGACAGCCACAATTCAGGAACAGGTGCTAGGAGAAACGAGCGAGCCACTCGTGAGTGCACTTACCCAGACTTCATGAAGTGCCAACCTCTAAATTTCAAAGGCACAGAAGGAGTTGTCGAATTGACTCAATGGATTGAGAAAATGGAAACTGTGTTCCGCATAAGCAACTGTTCTGTGGAAAACCAAATCAAGTTCTCCACTTGTACTCTTCTGGGAAATGCTCTAACGTGGTGGAACTCCCATGTTAGGACTGTTGGTAATGACATTGCTTATGCAATGACCTGGATTGAACTGAAGAAAAAAATGACTGACAAGTACTGCCCAAGGACCGAGATTAAGAAACTCAAAGTCGAACTGTAGGAATTGAAAGTAAAAGGTACCGATGTGATAGGGTACAACCAACATTTTTAGGAACTGGCACTGCTGTGTAGTAGAATGTTTCCTGAAGAATCTGACAAGATTGAGAAATATTTCAGTGGCTTACCCGACATGATCCACAGAAGTGTAGTAGCATCCAAGCCTAAGACAATGCAAGAGGAAACTGAAATGGCAATCGAAGTGATGGATAAGAGAATCCACACTTTTGCTGACCGTCAGACAAAGAACAAGAGAAAGCAAGATAATAACCAACAACCACAACAACAACAACACCAAAACAAGAGGTAGAACACCAGAAGGGCTTATGCTACAGGGACTGTTGAGAAGAAACACATGGGGGATCTAAACCCCTATGCTCAAAATGAAATTATCACCACGATGGTCCGTGTACTCCCAAATGCCACAAATGCAAAAAAGTTGGTCATTTTTCTCGTGACTGTAGGAGTACGGCAAGTACCAACAATGCTAACAACCAGAAGGGCACTGGGTCAGGCCAGAGACCTACTTGTTATAAGTGTGGAGTTCAAGGACATTTTAAGAGGGAATGTCCAAAGCTGAAGAACAACAACAACTGGGGTAACCAAGTTGGAGGTGGCAATACTCCAGCCAAGGTGTATACGGTAGGGCATGCAGGGACAAACCCAGACTCCAACGTCGTGATGGGTACGTTCCTTCTAAACAACCGCTATGCCTCTATCTTATTTGATACTGGTGCCGATAGAAGTTTTGTATCCACTGCATTTAGCTCCCAAATTGATATCACACCAACTGCATTAGATCACTATTATGACGTTGAACTAGCCGACGGGAGAATAATTGGGTTGAACACTATCCTTAGGGGTTGTACATTAAATATCCTGAACCACCCATTCAACATAGACTTAATGCCCGTAGAACTTGGTAGTTTCGACGCTATAATTGGTATGGATTGGTTGGTAAAGTACCAAGCAATCATTGTGTGTGCCGAGAAGATCGTTCGTATCCCCTGGGGAAATGAAACATTAATTGTTCACGGTGACGGAAGCAACCAGGGACACGAGGCTCGTCTGCACATTATCTCGTACACCAAAACACAAGAATACATGCTAAAAGGATGTCCAGTCTTTTTGGCAAACGTTAATACAAAGGAGACGGAAGACAAGTCAGAGAAGAAGTGACTTGAGGACGTACCAATCGTCTGGGATTTTCCTGATGTATTCCCTGAGGACTTGTCGGGTCTTCCTCCGACTCGACAAGTGGAATTTCAAATCGATTTGATACCTGGTGCTGCACCCGTAGCTCGGGCGCCTTATCGATTGACACCTTCTGAAATGAAAGAGTTATCGGAGCAACTAAAAGAACTATCTGACAAAGGCTTTATAAGACCTAGTTCCTCACCCTGGGGAGCTTCGGTCTTGTTTGTCAAGAAGAAGGATGGATCATTTCGAATGTGTATTGATTACCGAGAATTGAATAAACTGACTGTGAAGAACCATTATCCACTCCTAAGAATTGATGATGTATTTGATCAGCTTTAAAGGTCGAGTGTCTACTCAAAGATCGACCTAAGGTCGGGTTATCACCAACTGAGGGTTCGAGAAGAAGACATTCTGAAGACCGCTTTTAGAACCCGTTACGGCCATTATGAATTTCAAGTTATGCCATTTGGTTTGACAAACGCACCTGCCGTATTCATAGACCATATAAATCAGGTGTGCAAACCATATCTGGATAAATTCATAATTGTCTTTATTGACGATATTCTGATATATTCGAAGAATAAGCAAGAACATGAAGAGCACCTTAAGTTAATCTTATAGTTGCTTAAGAAAGAGGAGTTGTATGCTAAATTTTCCAAGCGTGAATTTTGGATTCCTAAAGTACAGTTCCTCGGTCACGTGATTAACAGTCAGGGTATTCACGTGAACCCCGCCAAGATCAAATCCATTAAAGATTGGGCATCTTCTAAGTCACCAACGGAGATTCGTCAATTTTTAGGTCTTGCTGGGTATTATCGAAGATTCATCGAAGGATTTTCGAAGATTGCCAAACCAATGACCAAGCTTACTTAGAAGAAGGTTAAGTTTGAGTGGGGTGACAAACAAGAAATAGCATTCCAATTGTTAAAGCAGAAGTTGTGTAGTACACCAATTCTGGCTTTACCTGAAGGAAGCGAAGATTTTATCATATACTGCGATGCTTTGATCAAAGGTTTGGGCGCTGTCTTGATGCAAAGAGAGAAGGCGATTGCTAATGCATCACGCCAACTGAAAATTCATGAAAAGAACTATACGACTCATGATTTGGAACTTGGAGCGGTAGTGTTTTCTCTGAAACTCTGTAGACACTATTTGTACGGAACCAAGTGTACGGTATTCACGGATCACAAGAGTCTACAACACATTCTTAATCAAAAGGAGCTGAATATGAGGCAGCGTCGTTGGTTAGAATTTCTTAGGGATTACGATTGCGAGATTCGTTATCACCCAGGGAAAGCAAATGTTGTCGCTGACGCCTTGAGCAGGAAGGAACGAGAGCCACCATTAAGGGTTCGAGCCTTAGTCATGACTATAGGTTTGAGTCTTCCTAAACAAATTTTGGATTCTCAAACTGAAGCACAGAAACCAAAGAACATCGGGAACAAAGATGTTGGAGGCATGTTGGTTGAAAATTATAAAGATCCGAAGAAGCTTAGGACAAAAAAGTTGAAACCCCGCGCGGATAGAACTCTATGTCTAAACGGCATGAGTCGGTTGCCATGCTATGGTGATTTGAGGACTTTGATCATGCACAAGTCCCACAAGTCAAAGTATTCTATCCATCTAGGTTCTAATAAGATGTACCAATACATGAAAAAGCTATATTGGTGGCCCAATATGAAAGCCAACATCGCCACCGATGTTAGCAAATGTCTGACGTGTGCTAAGGTCAAAGCCTACAACCCGATATCCCTCAATAGAAGTAGGACAATATCACTATGGATTTTGTCACGAAGCTTCCTAAGTCGTCACAAGGCTACGACACCATTTGGGTGATTATTGACCGACTCACTAAGTCCGCAATCTTTGTATCGATGAGAGAGACTGATCTGATAGATAAACTTGCAAGAATGTACAAAAAGAAGGTGGTCACGAGGCATGGAATACCTATCTCGATTATTTGTAATTGTGACCCTAGGTTCGCATCAAATTTTTGGAGGTCACTTCAGAATGCTTTGGGTACTAGTCTGGATATGAGTACTGCGTACCATCCACAAACAAACGGGCAAAGCGAGAGGACTATTCAAATTCTTGAGGATATGTTAGGTGCTTGTGCAATCAACTTTAGAAAGGGTTGGGTTAACCATTTTCCATTAGTCGAGTTCTCATATAACAATAGCTATCATGCTAGCATCAAGGCCGCACCATTTGAAGCACTTTACCATCGAAAGTGTCGTTCACACGTTTGTTGAGCCGAGGTTGGAGAAGTTCAACTCACTGGTCCAGAAATAGTGCAAGAAACAACTAAGAAGATCGTTCAAATCAAGCAGAGAATGCAAGCTGCTCACGATCAACAAAAGAGTTACGCGGATCTAAAGCGTAAACCGATGGAAGTTCAGGTTGGGGATAAAGTTATGCTTAAAGTTTTGCCTTGGAAATGGGTCGTACTTTTTGGAAAATGGGGGAAGTTAAACCCTAGGTTCATTGGACCATTCAAGGTGTTGGAAAAGGTTGGATCCGTTGCATACAAGCTTGAGCTTCCGCAAGAGCTGAGCAGGGTACACAATACGTTCCATGTATCTAACTTGAAAAAGTGCTATGCCGACGAACCATTAGCCGTTATGTTAGATGGACTTCACTTTGATGACAAGCTTCAATTTGTTGAGGAGCCGGTAGACGTGATAGTGATATAACACTCTCAGAATAAGTCATCTAAGAACAATGAGTCAATGTTAACTGTGAAGTTAACAAGACCGATTCAGTTTCGAGATTAAGACTCCTATTCTCATAGAGGGAAAATAGCACATTTTCAAGCATGGCACATGAAGATATATGACATAAAGAACAAGATTAAACAAATTTTAAAAAATTGGGCAGAGTTTCTTTTTGTATTTTTGTCATATTTCGCTTGAATTGGTACCTGTACATATTTCGCTTAAGCTTTACATGTTTCGCTTGAAACATGTCATACATGTTTCGCTTGAAACATGTCATACATGTTTCGCTTGAAACATGTGTTTAACATGTTCCGCTTAAAACATGTGTTTTAACATGTTCCGCTTAAACCTGTGTTTAACATGTTCCGCTTCAAATAATACGAACATGATTCAAATAACCTAACTTAGGTATCAATCAATTAAAATCCAGGAATACTACAAGCACACTTCTCATATCCATTCAAATCAGAATCCATAACCACAAAGATTTATGTGACAAAAATGCTCGATAAATCACCATATGTAATCAATCTAAGGGAAAAGCTCATAATCTATGATCTAAGGCAACTTGGAGACTCTTAAAGGCATAAGAGTGAATCTGATAAGATCTCTAACCACTTAGCACATAACCATTAACAAACACCAACATATTTCGCTTCATTCATCTTAAAAAATCTTCCTATATCACTCATATGATCGAGATAACAAAAACTGTTTCAACCACTTCTTAATCGCACCCTAGTGATCAAAACCCCTCACTCAATTAGATGAATTACTCGAACATGCATATTTCGCTTTATTCATCCACTTAAAAATCATCGATACTCACTGTTTTGTAAACGAAATCAAAAACTGTTTCTATCCCATCCTAATCGCACCCTAACGAACCAAACCCCTCAATCAATTCAAGAAAATACGCAACTTTAATATTATGAACCCTAAATCGATTTTATTCGATTAAGAGCTCAAAAACGAGTTTTAAACTAATTCCTTTTATAAATGAAATGAGAAATGGGTAATGAACGAATAGGAGTGTACCTTTGATCTTGAAATCGAGTTTGAAATTTTGACTGTGAATCGAGTATGTGTTTGAGAGAGGGAAATATAAAAGTGTTTGTGTTTGACCGTTTGACCGAAATGTGTAAGGTGTGTAAGTTTCAAATTGTGGCAAAAATGGTCCTTGAGCTTAATTACCCTTTCTATTTCTATTTATGAACTTATACCTAATGCTAATTAAGTTATAGAAATGACAAAATAAGCCCCTACAAGTGTATAGCTAGATCTTAAGTCCTAGATTTTGCCATTAAGCCCCTAAAAGTTAATACCAATAACAACTTAATTCCTAATGACTTAAAATTAATTAAGACACTCCTCTTTCAATGATGAACCGTTAATGATAAAACTTTTCTTTTTCATCCTAGATTTCTTTTTGAAAGAATTTTTATATTTTCTCCCCCTCAAATAATGTCCCGTTTTCTAACTAAAGAGTTGTAGACATTGTTTGAGTGATAGAAAAACCTTTTCAAAAACTGATGACATCTGATTCTTTTCCACAACACCAATTAAACAAGATTTCTCTTGTTTTCGTAAATAAATGCACTGACACGTACACGTATTCATCTTTTGCATGGATATAAAGTAATCCATGCCCGGGGAAAATTAATTACCCGTTGTCAAGAACAGCTGTCATTAAGATGACATGCATTCCTCATATTGAAAAGAGGGTTACAGACTGAAGTAACTACAAGCCATTTTGTAATTCCAAAAGACTTAAAATATTTACTAAGCCAAAAAGTTTTTTTTTAATAGAAAATATGTACAAAGGATACATGAAGACAATCATTTACTCATCCTCTCCTTCTTGAAGACGTTTGAGAGTTTCAGGGATCATACTCTTCATCCCAAGTCTTGGTAGAAGAAATTCAAACCGTTCTCTTGGTAATGCTTTTGTGAGTATGTTCACAAGTTAATAGGTCGTTTCCATAAAGTAGAGTTCAACCACTCTATTTTCCACTTCTCTCGGATGAAATGGTGACGTATGTCGATGTGCTTTGATCGAGCGTGTTGGACATTTTTACAGCAAAGAGCAATGGCACTTTTGTTATCACAATACAAAGGAATTTTATTGAATTCAAATCCGTAGTCTTTTAGCTGGGATCGCATCCAAAGGATTTAAGCACAACATCCAGACATGGCAATGTATTCAGCCTCTGTTATAGATATTGCAGTGCTTCTTTGCTTCTTTGATGACCACCTAACCAATCTATCTCCTAAAAACTAAGCACTTCCCAACGTACTTCTTTTTGAATCTTGACATCCCGCATGATCCGCATCTGCATAAGCTGTTAGTGACATGGCGTTGTCTTTCGGATACCAAAGACACATGTTAATGGTTCCTTTTAGGTACTGAAAGACACATTTGATTGCTTCAAGGTGCTTTTTGGTAGGCTTAGCCTAATATCTAGCACACATGCATACAACGAATACAAGGTCGGGTCTACTGGCAGTAAGGTACATTAGGGAGCCAACCATTCCTCTAAATCTAGTTTGGTCAACTAGAATCCCTTTGAGATCCTCATCTAGTTTCAATTGATCCACCATTGGTGTATCGACAAGGTCTGTAAGATCCATTCCATATTTCTTTAAGATTTCGAGAGCATATTTTGCTTGGTTACTAAAGATGCCTCTAGGACTTTGAGAAACTTGTAGTCCTAAGAAAAACGATATTTGACCCATCATCGACATCTGAAATTTGGAGCTTATCTCTTTGGAAAATATGTTACATGCATTATGATCAGTTGAGGCAAAAATGATGTCATCTACGTATATTTGAACTAGTAGATTATGTTTGCCTGATTTGCATGTGAATAACGTTGGATCCACGGCACCCTTGAAGAAATTGTTAGCCATTAGGAACTTTGATAGTGTGTCATACCACGCCCTTGGTGCCTGCTTTAGCCCGTAAAGAGCCTTCTTCAGATGATAAACGTGTGTAGGATTATCCGAGTCCTCAAATCCTTCAGGTTGACTGACAAAGACTTCTTCTTGAAGATCACCATTCAGAAAAGCAGTTTTGACATCCATCTGGTAGATCATATTTTTAGTTGCTGCATTGGCAATGAATATCCTGATGGCCTCTATCCGTACAACGGGTGCAAATGATTCTTCAAAGTCAATACCCTTTTCTTGATGATATCCCTTTGCTACTAACCGAGATTTGTTTTTCAGAACATCACCATACTCACCAAGCTTTACTTTGTAAATCCATTTGAGATCAATGATCATTACACCTTTTGATTTTAGTACCAAAACCCATACTTCAAGACGGTCAAACTCGTAAATTTCATTTTTCATAGCTTCAAACTAGCTATCTTCAGTCACAGCCATTTTAAAATTCTTTGGTTCGACTTTTGACACTTCAGTATGGAAACAGCACCATAGAGCATCAGAAGCTAACTATTTTTTAGTAGATACAGGATGAGAGGGATTTCCAAACAATATGTCGATCGAGGGTTGATCTTTGGACACATTTATTGTGATGATCTGATGGTTTGAGTAAACTTGGAACAAACTCCTTTATGGGTTCAGCTTTATATCTTAACATCCCTGATGATGACTGTGCATAACCTGGTTCTCTAGTAACAGGGTTATTTGAGAGATGAAGGGTAGCTTGAGTAATTGGGGTGTCTTCGATAGTGGGTCCAACTGCAACATCATGTTGAATGACTAGAGGTTGTATTCCAGATGATGACGGTGAAAAACTTGTTGACGGTGCATCTTGAGCAAATGTTGTAGACACAGATGTATCTGGTGGAACAACATGAGTGTTAACAGTAGTAGCCGAAGGTACGGATTCATCGACTCTAGTTAATTCAAAGTATTCATCAAACATAGGTTAAAATAATATCTCCAGATCTTTATCCGTCGGTAGAACATAATTGGTTGCATGGACCTGATTAGGTATGAGCCCTGAACTGAATTGTCCAGGCGTCATCGACATAGGCTCGGGTCCTAAACTGATGTGTACAGGAGCCATTGTCTGATGCAGCTCATCGAATGTGACATGAATTGTTTCCATTATTCAACGGGTTCTTTTGTTATAGATTCAAAAACCCTTCCTGCTGGGAGCATAACCAACGAAAATCCTAATGTCAGCTTTGGCTTGCAATTTACCTAGATCTTCGCTATCATTTGTAGGGTAGCACAGAGCACCAAATACTTAGAGAAATGTAAGATCATGCTTCTTATCTTGCACAAGCTCATATGGGGTTTTGTTGTGACGAGTATGAATTAGGGATCGGTTCTAGGTGTAACAAGTAGTAGCGACAGCTTTTGCCTACAGAAACATCGGCGCTTTTAAGAATATCTGCATTGTACGTGCTGCTTCCACAAGTGTATGATTTCGTCTTTCGACAACGCCATTTTGTTGAGGAGTTCTCGGAGAATACTTTTGATGAAATATGCCAACTCCTTCATAGTATTTAGACATAACTTTGTTGACAAATTCCGTTCCATTATCAGTTCGGATGTATCTGACTGTTTTGTTGAGACTAACTTGAATTTGCTTAAGAAAGTTGATGACAAACTCTGGAGTCTCATCCTTTGATCTCAAAAACTTTACCCATGTGAATCTTGAATAGTCATCCACGATGACTAAAATGTATTTCTTCCCATTAATACTTTGTACTCTCATTGGACCACATAGATCCATGTGAAGGGTATGAAGAACTTACATATTGGTGCTTTCAGATTTTGGTTTGTGGGAGTACTTCTTGATTTTTCCAAGTTGACAGGCTGAGCAAAGATGATCCGTTTCAAACTTCAATCTTGGTAAACCTCTAACCAACTCTTTTTGAGCAAGATCATTGATTGTGCCAAAGTTTAAATGGTTTAAACGACGATGCCACAGCCATGATTTAATCTTGGAAGCTTTTGACAACAAGCATACTGGAGAAGACTTCATCATATCATCAATCAATATCGTGTACAAATTGGTGCTACAACTACCTTTAAGCAAGTCTACGCCATTCATATCACGAACAAAGCAAGAATGCTTTCTGAAAGCAATTTCAAGATCAGAATCACAAAATTTCCCTACAGAGAACAGATTGTGTCCAAGTCCTTCCACATAGTATACTCTGGAGATTACACTGTCACTAATAACATAATCTCCATAACCTATGATAGCTCCAAAGTGATCATTCTTGAATCTTATTGTCCCGATGAACTTTTCCACAAAGTTCTTGAGCTTTGAACGATTCCCCATCATATGTTTTGAACAGCCCGAGTCTAGATACCAAAGGACGACCTGTACGACGTGCATTTGAAAACAGTCGAGTGTGGAGAGTTTGGAATTTTGGTTCCCCGATTTTTGTTGGGGTCATGTTGGTTAGCAGATAAAATAGAACATGTCACAAAAAGTTTAGTTAAAGGGAACAATTCACCTTTGGCAAATTTCTTTCCTGTAGGTCTCCATTGATAACCGTAATTCAGTTTTCCTAAGGTGAATTTCTTTCCTGTGGGTCTCCATTGATAACCAATATCAACAAATAGTTTGCCCATTGCTTTCCAAACCCGTTTGGTCTTGTTCAAATTGTTATCAAACAGTTTGCCTTTTGGTTTCCAAATCTGCTTCCCTTTATTCAAGACAATTTTAATAATAGGGGTTGCATTTATAGAACTCAAAATATTAACAACACACATTTCATGATTTGCAGAGTTTAAACATTTGTTACACGTTTTACACACAGATTCAGAATTTGAATTAATTACAACACGCTTAGAGCTAATGCTAGAATCAACCTGATTCACTTTTGTCCATACTGACTTACTTGTCCTAGGGTAGTCTTCTACTTTCTTCTTATTCTCACTCTTAGCAGGCAGGATCCTATTTTTCTTTGTATTGCTTCTAGGCTTTGATCCGCTTGCTTTAGTGGAAGTGTTTACTCCTATAGAATGAATCAAAGGGACATTAGTCTGTTGAACTTTCTGGTGCACTTCGTGTTTCTGTATGTTACTAGATGAAGTTCCTGGTTTATCATTAAAAGTAACTTCTTTTTTCCTAGTTACAGTAGTAGAGGGAGCCTTGTTATCTCTTTCATTGAAACTTTTTGGGCAAGTGCCAATCACATATTCTAACAATTCCTGAGATAGCTTAGTGTATTGACAAGCATAGGTAAGTGCATTATCCAGTGGTTTAACTACTCTAGCTTCTTCTACAATCTCCCTAATTGTTTCTACACTCTCTTTAAGATGGTTGATATAGTTTAAATGAGCACTCCTATTGTTCTTAAGGGGATGAGGGATGGGTTTAACATCGATGGTATACATGCTGGGCGCAAGAACTTTTGGTTTGACAGAGTCACTAGTGACACAAGACACTTTGCTTTTCAACTGAGCCTTTAGACTCTTAATTTCATTTAACATGGTAGATGTATTTTCTCTAGTGTGAGCACGCGTAATCTTAATGGAGTCATACAATTCCTTGTAATGTTGTTTGACCTTTTCTAGTTCTACTCTAACACATTCATTTTATTCAATAAGAGCAGTAACATCTTTAGCATTATAAGTTTCACAACTTCTGTCATTCATTTTAGAGACTTGAGCTTTTAAGTTTCTAATTGCATTATCCTTTTCTTGAAGCTGTGTTTCTAGAATTTTAATTCTGAAAAATGAGTCAAATTCAGGAACATCCTGAGAAGTTTGTGATTTGTTATTTCGAAAGTTTTCTTGAAGGTGTTGATATTTCAATTGCAAATTCAGGTATTCCACCTCAAGTTTGTTAAAACCTCTTATCATTTCATCATTAACATCCTTTTGATTCTCATTTTGTAATTTAGATATCTCAGCTTCAAGATCTAGACAACGTGATTGTTCAACAGCAAACATCAATTGATTCGACAAACAATTAGCAATTAGATTCTCATTTGCAATGAGAAGGTTTTTCCTTTCAATTTCAGCACATTGCTTGTCCACAGTATTCTGGTCCACCTCTGCTGACATTTGATCAAAAATTTCTTCCATTCCTTTAACTTCTTTAAAGAGAGCCTTTTGAACTCCTTCAAAGTGTTGTTTAAGAGTTTTGAAAAATGGTATGACTTCAGTGAGGTAACATCTTTTTGTTTGTTCAAAACCTCTTTCCCCTTCTGTGAGACCTGTTGGTGTGATTCTCTTTTTACATGTTTTGTCAAATTCCGTAAAAAGTTGTGTGAGTGTATAAAGATTAATTTTCACTTGACTTTTTGTTGGGAGAACCCTGGGGACAAGCTTGACAGGTGTATTGGGTGGATACACAGTCGGTGTTGAAAGTGGTTTAAGAACTGAGGCTTCAACCTTTTTCCTGTCATTTTCATCTTTGGCCCAAAATATCTGCTCAGGGGTCAAATCTCTCTGAGGTGCGAAGATTGCAAGATAGTTCTCTTTTGAGTAATCTGGGGGTGCAAACTTAACTTTATTTTGAATACACTGAGGGCTTTTCATTTTCTCATACATTCTTTTCCTAGTCAACTCAGCTATCTCAAGAGTTTCCTCCGAGTCATGCACAACAGCAGGTTTATGATTGGTCATGACTATTTCAGTACCATTATAGAGGGCAGATTGAACTTGCTTTGCACGTGTGAGACATAAGGGGTTTTTGTAGCCTATTGCTACCTTTTTCTTTTCATCATAAAACGGTTTTGGTTTACATAACATGTGCACCGTTTGAACAGACTGATCTTGTTTGAATAATCTATCTTCAACCTTTTCTTTTAGCTTTTTGATGTCTAAAAACTCTTCAATGTATTTATCTTCTTTTTGTTTAAAATCCTTTTTCAAGGTTGTCACTTCTTCCTTAATTGACTTGTACCTCAAACAGAGTATTCGAGTCATATGATGGCTCGGCTTCATCATAGATTGGATCTTCAGATGAAAGATTTACCATGAACATGGTCTGTATATTAGGAGCCTCATCAACATTAGAGTCGAATACATCACATTGATCAGCTTCAAAGATATGATCCATATTGAGTGCCAAATCTTTCTCGGTTGGATCATCCACATCATCATCAAAGTTGGTGTTAGGATATCATTTCATCACCAAACACAAAAATAAGAAAAAGATTTTACAGAGAGAAAGAACTAGAGAGAGAGATAAAAAAAGAAAAAATGGTTACTTGTTCATGAAGAGAAAAATGAGAAGCAAAACCCTCTCCATACTTGGAGAGGGCTTTATATAGATACAAGAGTGGACTATTCTTGTGGGCTTTGTGTTGGGCCGGACTTAATACAAATGGGCTTGAGCCCGACAACTAGGCCCAACTAGCTTAACTAAATTCCCGTAAACTACGTTTTACTTATACAAGGCTCGGGAATATTTAATGACCATCACTTTAATAAATACACGGCTAACAATCTCCCCCTAAGGGGTGGTCATTCAATTGTGGATCCTTCTTGTGACGTCTTGAGTCTTGGAGCCTTGTATTCTTGGGAATTCCTTTTGAAGTTCCATTTGCATGCTTGTGATCTTGGATCTTGATCTTTAACTTGATATTCTTTGACAAAATACTGATATCGTGGTCTTTGGCCTTGATTTGTCTTGACTACTGAGATCTCTAAATCTTTATCCTTGAATCTTTATGCCGCCTTGCGATCTTGTGTCTCCACCCTCATGCTCAAGATCTTGAAAGCTTGCTAACAATCTCCCTCAACATTTTCTTTTAACATGATTACTTGTACCACAAAATGTTCTTATGAGGAAGTGCTTGTTCATCAGAGATTGCGGAAGACTTTGATAGTTTGAGCTTTCATCATGTATTAATCTTTGTGGATTGAGCATGAGGTCTTGAATCTTGACTCGTCATGGACTAGAAGCTGCTACCGTCAGGAAAACCTGCAAGTATAGGTTAGAGATAAACATATATGGACGAAAGTGTCTTTGTCACTTCGTCGAATATGGTTGCAATAACCACGGTTCCCCGTTAATCAGTATAAATACTGCCTGTGATCAGGTAGAATTCAAAAGAATCTCCTTGACAGGGTTTCGCAGCTGCACTAGCCGTTCTCGTTACCGGAGCGTCTCAAAGCAGACAACACGGTAAGAGTGAATCAGATAGTTACTATCTTTCTGATTGAGTCGTCAATTCATATTACTGGAACAAGTTTGATTCATGTAGAATCATCCTCACCATCGCTTCTTTCCTTCCAGTTGACACAAGTTTTTTGATTTCATATATAATCTTCGCAATCACCTACCAAGACTTGTTTTAATGTTGGCTCAAGAAGGATTTCCACTTCAACTATGAAATACTAAAGAGTATCACGCTGAAGTACGCAAGTTATCACAAGATAATGCAGGGGGAACTAATGATACCAAATGATGTATACATGATGTAACAACATTTTGTATATTGGAATTTGTGTCCTAGTGAGATTTTTGATAGATCTCGTTGACTCTAGACTCTATAAGTGCACTTTTGTTATTTGGTGATCGGAGGCTGGAGCGGACTGCCACCTTTTTCGAATAGCGAACGATCTCGGAATGAGAAAGCCGATAGACATGAATGAACTCCGTGAGAAATGAAAACAGAAATCTTTTGAGAGATTCTGAGTGGCTAGGGAGGGTTGTGCATTGCATCACTGGGTCCATGATGTCAGTCTTCAATATCATAATCATCTTTGTGATTACCGATAGATTATGTATTGACCCGGTTTCTCTGCCTAAGTTGTAATGGAGGGGCTTCTTTCTTACACCCTTTATCTATTCAATCTTTTTCATTCATCCAACCCCTTCAATGTTTAAACCAACAGCGTCCTCATTATTATCACCTTTGGGGTTATTGTTCTGGTGATAGAACTCATAACCTTGGATAACATCTTCCCACTCCCCCACTCACTTTACTCCTTTTTTTTTTTCAATCATACCTAGGACTTCTACTCTAATCTAGTGGAAAGTTCCCGTGGTAGATCACTTCAGGTTCTGGCTGGATCATGGAACAGAAATTCCTAACCTTAACCGCCTTATAAAGAACCCGTACGAGACAACAGTTGGTCGTATTGGTATATCCATCGTAGCCATAAAACCATTGAAAAAAATCATCAACGGGGGTGTTCGAGAAGTCATTTATTCACATTTAGAGTTTTCCTATGACACCAAAAGCTCCCCTACCCATATGCATCATATTATGAAAGAGTTTTGCAATGCAGTTTAGGAACGCACTTATAGATTGAAAGATCGATCCGTTATTAATCCGTATTGATCACATTTTTAATCACTATTTCTCCCCCCTCAAAAATTGCATAGTTTTTACAATTATTGACAATTAAGTAATTAAAAACAAGTTAATTCGCGGAATTCCACATGAGACGAACAAAATCTGGGGAAGAACAGGAGTGCATGCAGAATAATCATAATTATTATACTCCCCCTCAATATCGAATAATATGAAAAACTTGGAGTGGGGAGTTTGTTGAGGCCAACAATTTAAAAGAAATTTAAAATTTTCTTTTTGAGAATCACTTAAAAATTGTGCTCAACAGGAAAATATGTGAGATATATCTTATTTACCATCATTTTCCTTAGTACTTCTCTTGAGTCATGATTCAAACATTGATGTTTTTTATGACTTTTTTGCTGCAAGACCGAGAAGATATGAGCTTCCCGTTTTTAGGATAAATGTACATAAATTAACATATTCCTTTCTTTGGAGACCGAGTCCTACGCTTACATTTACTTATAAGTCCGTTAGAGAAAAAAAAATGAAAGGACATGATTTGAAAGCATTTGAAAACTCTCGCTGTCCGACTTCATTTATTCACCTGTGTTAATATTAATCAACTTTCAGGTGCTAGCAAAATGTTATCGATTGTCAGAGACATGTCGGCTAGAAGATTATTTTGTATTTTTTTTGAAATTTTTTTTTTTTTTGATTTGTATTTTGTTTTTTATAGGTTTTAATATTTTATATTTGTTTTTTTCTGATAAAATATAGACAAAGGATTACTGAATTTTGCAAGAACGGTCAAGTTCTTTAATGGAGATAAACAAAAAACTGCGCATACCAAGGCACGAACCACATAGTTGAAAATCGTTCAACGGAAGAGCTTTTGGTGAAAGGTCGCAAGTTGGTAATCCGCATGAACAAAAACTGTTCAAAATCGTACCCCTTTCCACAGTGTTCCTTTATGAAATGGTAGCGGACACGATGTGTTTTGTTCTTTAAGTGTTTGACCAGGGATGCAGGATAGCTATGGCTGATTTCGAATCACAGTAGATTGGAATCTTGTTGAAGTGAAAGCCATAGTCCGTTAACTGTGTCCGCATCCAAAGGATACCGTGTCGAGTGATACGGTGTTGCGCCGTTATGGCACTCGTCAGGGCAAGTTTATTTGGTATTTTACATGCTTCTATTTCATTTAGCCTCGGTGTCATGAGCTTAGTGCAACGTAGATACCTTTTTTATGTGATATTGTATCAGTTATAATAGTCACATGCGTTTTGCAAAATTTGTGGTCCACTCTTATTACAAATTCAGAACCTAAAGAATTCACCCAACTTTTAAGTTACGTTTTAGCATGTTTTTTCTCACAGGTGCCTAGCTGTGGATGTCTTTGATATGCCTGTTTGGTCCCGCCTTGCTTTGACCTGATTTCTAAGAATTATTATTAACTGCTTTAACATCGTTGTCAATTTCTAAAACTTATATTCGCTTTCGCATTTTATCTTTGAACATATGTAAAACTTTAACTATTTTTATTTAATGCAACGATGTTGGATTTCTAAACGTACCTTAGAGGTCGTTCTTTGTACTTTGTATGATGTATATTATGACGTCACGCCCTCGGACATGTATTTCATCCAGGCCCCTTTTGGGGGTGTGACAGATTGGTATCAGAGCCAGGTTATAGAGAACCAGGTAGAATATTAGGTCTGGTCTATAACCAGTATGTGATCCTACTTGTTTCTACTTGCTTATGTGTGACAACCATGACTTGAGCAGGTTGGTCAAACCGTAGTGTTGACCTAAATGTATCTGTTGCAATGTATGGTTATGTGTTTATACGTGTTTATATGTGTTTGTGTGGATATGTTTAAGATTGGGATAATCAAAATCCATTGCTGATTCATCTCATTGGGATTGGATTTTGTGTTGAATTTTGTGAAGTTACATTTCCGTTCACTTTTGGTGACAAGGGAAATGATTTCGGTGATAGAACGGTTTTCCGCGTTACTTGTGTAAGTAATTATAGGTATACGTATTTTTTGATGGGAGATACCAGGCAAGTAAATTTAGATAAAACCTGAAAAGTCACCCAAATGTTTTATATTAACAGGATTAAATCACTAAAAACATCGTTGTTTTGTTGAATTGTTTTCAGAGTTATGATTCAGAATTTTTAATGATTTATCCGGACTGACACTAAATGGGAGATACCAGGCAAGTAAATTTAGATAAAACCTGAAAAGTCACCCAAATGTTTTATATTAACAGGATTAAATCACTAAAAAGTATTTATCTCAGATGAAATATACAGTACTTTATGTGTTGCTTTTTGCAGTTTTTCCAAGTTTCAATAATCATTTTGCTTATTTTGTTGTGTGCTTTCTTTTTGCAGGACAAGTTCCATGAAACTCCATCCTCGGTCTTGATAAATTGCAGATATACATGTACTTTTATGTTGGTTTTATTTGGTTGAATATGCTACTTCTGATGCTGTTAACCAAATGGTATGATAATGATATCTAATTTTCACGTAAATGAACTCAAAATTACTAATTTACACTCGAGAACTGTTCAACAATAATTTTCTTTTCATTGTAACAGATGCTCCAACTACTTCTAAAAGATTCTCAAGATAAGAAATGTGTATGTGCAGAAGCTGAGCAAACGTTTAAGACAATGGTGTATCAACAGCTTTTATCCATTTTGATAGGTCACATGAATCTTGAATCAATCTTATCAATATGTAAGATTAGAGAGAATGAGGGCAAGTAAAGGGAAAATTCAAATCTTATTATGGAGGGAAAATGAGAGTTAATTACAAGGGCATCACCCTCAAATGAAGATTAGAGGGCTATTTATAGGCAATGGGAGAGAGGCTTCCCTTCCTTATTTTCCTAACTTGTCAATACTAGTCCCTAGACTTTGGTTATTGTGCTATTTCTTACTTAAAGCATAATAAACCTTATTACAAGCTATATTAAACTAAACAAAATAAAGTCTAATAACAAAATATAATAAAACCACATAATCAACACTTTTCCATAAACCTAACACATTTGCTTCACAAGGTAAAAGTTTGTGACACACATGGAATTATGAGGGTTCGGGCCAAAGATGTTGTTTTGATTTCTCCATGTGTCTCAAAGATGATATGCAAATAAGCAGATTGTGAAATATGAATCTTTTGGTTAATTGTTATGTTATTTTTTTATGATTTTAAGTGATATAATGTAGTTTTTTTTAATCTTTCAGGAGGTTGGAGTGATGAAAGAATATGGGCTTGATTTGTTATTACAAATGTCGGCTGCATTGTTGAAAGATTGATTGCCTGAAGCTAGAGAGGCGGATCGAGGTATGATTTTGTTGATTCACAAGGCGGTTGTGGAAAAGGAAGAAAAAGAGGAGCAGTAAGAGATGTGGCAAAGCTTTTGCTAGTTAAATTTGTTAGCCATTGACGCATATACAAATCTTTATATCAGTAAACTACACAATACTTTCAAGCAAAATAAGATAGAAAAATATAAATATCACGTTTTACATAATGGATTGGGAGCAAGATAGCTGAGTGAAACAACGCATGTCGCCTAACATCGTTTAGTGACTCGTAAATCTTTAGTCAATCTTTTGACATGCTTCATTTATGTTGGATGAGGTTTCTAACGGTCCTACTAGTCTTATTCTTGCAACCCATAATCTTAAATCGGGTAAAACTTTGCGACTTTTTGTGTTTTTGTTATTGTACTTTTTGGTTTTTGGTTATAAAACTGTACTTTTCAATTTTTGCATAAAATGATCTAGACTGATACCGGGAATAAATATACACTGTGGTAACTTTTGGAATTTGATGAATGATTTAACTGATGCAACTTTTAGGTTTTTCAAAAGTGCAGATGCTAGGTACAAATGTGATTTTATTTGATCAAATGTCGAATTGGTTGTAGTAGATGTTAGTTAAATTAATTATAGGTGCATTGAATCAGTTGGTCAAACTTCATGCGGAACGGATGAACCAAGCTATTAGTTAAATAAGTTATAAGTACATTATACAATATACTAATTGTGGTGACAACGGTCTCCAACCACTATAAAATTGAAATATAGGCTTCAAATGATCGGTTTTAAAATAATATTACAAACACCCTTTACTGTGCCATTTATTGATAGTCTTTGTGACAATTATGTTTCTTTTGTTACAGATTTTCATTTTGAGTGAAAAGCTTCATTCAGCGATTTCACAATTTGATCAACTTAGGGATGTACGCTTTCAAGATGCTATTAATCGAGCTATGCCTAGAAAAAACCAACAACTAGACTTTCCATCCGATATATCTTACTCTGGCAACAGTCTTGAGTCAAGGGAACCAACGAGTTCAAAGACCAGAAATCATGGTGAAATCCCAGCCGAACCCATGAAAGTTCAGCAACATCTTTTAGATGACGAAACACGTGCTCTGCAGGTATCTTCTAATGACTATAGTGTTTTTGATTCGATGTTAATTAGAGGTAGTGATACAATCTAAGCGAGACTTATTTGTGTTTGTTTAAACGTTATATAGTGATTATTGAAAGTTCAAATAGGAGTAGTGTGATAATCAATTTTAAAACGTAAATCCAAACACCCCCAGTGGACATCAGTTACGTTTGAAGCATTCCTAACTCAAAAAGCTACTTCAAATAATTTTCTCCTTTGTCATGTGGATAAATTCTAAAAGAATGATGTTATCAAGTAGAAACTAATCTGTTAGTTATGGAAATTTACTTTATACAAACAAAATTCTAGCAACGTAGGAAACTCTATTATGCAAATTCACTTTATACAAATAGAAAATGTAGGAAACTTGCTGACTATATTGTGTAATTTTTCATGACAGCAGATTATGTGGTACCGGACTTCAAGCGTATGGTACAAGCTCAAGATGGAGGGCAGTAGTGATCGACAGAAGGGATCATCGTGAAGTAGGCAATGAGGCCGATGGGTTTTATGCAGGCATAAGAAAACTTTACAATGACACTGAGATCTCATTCTTGAAGAGCATTTGGCCAACTCAACCATTATGTGATTATAAACAAAAACGATGCATGTTGACATTATAAACTCACCCAATATATTAGTTTTTTTATTTGTTACATCAATGTTTCACAATATTATCTTATAAACTCTCTTGGTAATTACATTAATTTTTTTAACATTCTATCAACATTCGCTTAATTCTAAAAACAACAATGAAGCAACTTTGTGTTGTAAATGATAACATAGAACAGAAATTAGACCAAGTTATCTAAATGATAGGCCATAGTTGGAACAACCAAAAACAATATCGAACAACTATTAAAATATAAATGTTTCTTTTAACAAAATTTTAAAGTTCCCCGCCCAACGAGCGGGCCTTGATACTAGTTAGACGAATATGATTAACTAATCCTATGATTTATTTAATGGTTACAATATTGAATATTCCATCAATATTAATACCGTAGTGAATAAAGTTTTAGAAAATTTTAACTATATCATATTTTCCAACCATGAGATATTATAAGTACTTTCATTTTTTGCATGAAACGACGCCGTTTCATACACTAAGCTACTACCAAAACTTTGGGCTAAAAAAACTGGCCCTATTTTTTCTTTTTATCATACTGATAATATCATACTTCTTCGTCTCCTCTTCCGCACGATTCTAGGTCTCACCTGACGTCTCTCTCTCTCTAAAATTGTGTACTCTCTTTCTATAACTATATACGTTCCTAGAATTTGGATTCTCATATGTTAATTTGTGTTGGAATTTAATAACTAGTTAACAAATAACTATGAGTATGCAGCGGATATGGATCTAGTTTAGCATCTATGATTAACACACAATATGTATAAGAAAACTAACCTTAAAGAATGCTTCCAATCAATGAAACACAAACAAGAATCTACTATTAATGAAACCAGTGGTTAAGTTACCACCTCTACGGTTGCTCACACAAACACGTCAATCAAACACACCAAGATGGTAGCCTTGATTCACTTGAACTGATTCCAAACACACAAGTAACACCTTACTGAAAATCAGCCAACAAAACCTTAAAACCTGTTGTACTGAAATAGCAGTACCGAATTAGGGTTTACACCTTAATTAGTTTTACCGAAAATCACAGAACCTGAATGTATGATTGTTGTAACTCGTTGTCAACCTTGAAAACAGTAACCACAATCTACCTATAACCTGTTGTAAACTAGGGGTTTTAACGATCCGAGCCGAGTCGAGTTTCAAAATATTCGAGCTTAGCTCGATTAACTATTATTCGGCTCGAGCCCGACTCGAGCTTGAATAAATATTCAAAATCCTGCTCTAACTCGAGCTCGTGTATTAATCTATTTGTTCGAGCTCAAGCTCGATGCTCGTTTAGTTAACTTTTATTTTTTTAAGTTACTCGAGCAGCTCGTTTTTCAGCTCGAGAGCTCGAGCCCGATAACCATTTTCTACCTAACCAAGTTCGATCATGCAATTCAATTCAAATGATTAAATAAGATTTTAGTTAACTTAACTAAACTAATGAAAACACAAACGTAGAGTTAATTTTCTTTTAGACTCCTCGAGTTCAAATTTTAATTGGGAACAAGAGCCAAGTCATTTTTAATATAAGGGGTTGCTTGGGCAACCGAGGTAAGAATTTTTGGATTATTATAATACAAGCATAAACTTGATACATTAAATTTGCTTGCCTTGAATTTTTATGACTTTACTTAATTTTGCAGGTAAGGGCACCCGAAAGCCCAATTTGGGTGGAAGGAGAGTGGGCAGGCTGCATACCCCCCAGGAGACCCGAAACCTCGGGTTAAAGGCCATCACGGCTAAAAGTATCCCCATCCCGATCCGGTTTGAGTTTGGCGATAAAGAGACCCTGATGCCTCTCGGTGACCATGCGGCTCATTGGGCCAACTATCTTGGGGAGCTCGTTAGGGAGTTATTATGTTGTCTCGTTTGTTCGTAACAAGTGTCACAAAAGTCGTGCTTCGCCATATTTGTAAATTAACAGGGGTGTTTATCTTACATAATAGGTCAAAATCTAATAAACTCATAAGCTTGTTTTAATGCTTATGTGCTTATTTACTTTACCTCATAAGCTTATATAAGCTACAAGCTCATGTTGATAAATTCATAAGGCATTAGTTAAAGATACATTTATCATAGTTCAAAGAGCTCGCAAGTCCATTAAATAAGCTAATACATCTGCACCCATAAAAAATATATAAGTTACAAATTAACGGATAACACTATAAAGTTACGATTGTCATATGCTTGTAATAGAAAGGGATAAAATGAAAATAAGTAATTGAAACATTGAAACAAAGTTATTACGACATAACTGTAAGGTATTGGTAGTCACCCACATAACCTATAAAACATGTGCAGCGAGAAATAAACGAGTAAAGGTCATGCAAAGAAAACTCCTAATTACATATATCATAATTAGATATCTAACCTTAACCTAAACAGGTGTAAATGGTGTTTACATAATTACTACTTGTCCATTATTTCTTTGAACCGCAAGTAATCTTCTAGTTGCACGAAATAACCTTCTTGATCTTTTTGACGCCTTTTGTAAATGATTATGGCTTCATGGAGAAAATAACTTTGTTGGTTGCGTCAAGTATCCACTAGTATTGCACATGTAGATCTAGGGTTAGATCATATGCATATTTGTCGATTTGGTGGTCGACTAAGTGTTAGAGGAATAGTTATAACTCTATTTAGGGATACTTTGTATTTATAAGATACTATGGATTTCTTTATAACAACTAGGACTCCTTGTAACTAACCATAAGGGAAGTCGACTGAAACCCTAACACCCATTAGGGTTTATGATTTTTTATTTTATATACTTTATATATTTATCTCATATAAATATATACAACCTTGGATAATTGTCGTTTTACCTCATCTAAGATATTATTTCATATTCTCATTTCTTAATCATTTCTATTTCATTTTGTATCTCTTTTTCTCATTCCGACTTGCCTATTTTGTTTAGTGTGCATCGATATGACCCATCAACATTTTTATGAGTACTAGTTATGAAAGACATATATTTTTCAAGATTCCAATATGAAAGAAATTTCAAAATATCATGTAAGCCACTAAGGCATATGTAACAACAATTTTATATCAACACGAAACATCCTATTTATGATTATTTAGAATATACAACATAAACCGAGATAGTATAAAGAGGTATTATGTCGTCTATTTAGTATTCAACACCTAACATGTATATGAAAGTCATATGGTTTTAAAAAAATCATTTGGTGAAACACGAGTATATGCCATATTAGTCCACACGTAATATGGCATATGTGTATGTTTGTTTGTGAGTATACAAGCAAAATTTGTATACATACACATATACGTTCATATAGATCGATGTCACTTCTAACCATTATGTGAACCGATGGGCATATCTATTAGTAACTATTAGATATGAGTAACTATTAGATGACAAAATCCTTTTGTGGTTGTAAATATCATCTATTATTTTCTTAATATTTAGTTTTTGATCGCATTATTGAGTTGTTTAAAAAGCAATTAACTTACATATAAGATTTGATTAATTTTATATAATAGAAAGATAGTATCTAAACTTTAAGATTGCATGATATTGCCTAATACTACTCTAAAATAATCTTTTGAAAATACTAGGGTGATGTTCATTTTATAATGGTACAACTAGTCAGCATAATCAAATATCTACAAACTGTTATTGAAATGAACATGTATTTGATAATGAAATTGTTATCTAAATGGTGTAATAATTTATTAAATATGTATAATTTTATCAACTTTAGAAATATGATAAATTACTCGTATATCTTTAAGATTGTTTTTAAATGTACTTAATATAGTGCTAATGTGTTAAAATGTTTCATAGTAAATAAAAGAGTAGAAACATTATTGTATGATTTGTATCCTACATGGAAAGAGGGAGGAAAGTGAAGAAAGAAAGGAAGCTATATAAATAAGTGTCTAAGGAAACAAAGGAGATGAACTTGATATATATGGCTTTATGCTAATAAACTTTGACAAATTAAGTTATGCAATTAACTTCAACTATAATATTAGCATTTCTTGAAATTTCTATAATATAATATCTTAAAGCTTGTTTAGCTCGATTAGCTCGTTCGACTCGTTTAGCTCGAGTAGCTCGTTTAACTCGTTCGACTCGAATAACTAAACGAGCTTTCGAACGAGCCGAGCAAAATATTAGATTTATAAGCTAGACTCATAAAACTTATCGAGCACCGTTTCTTGTTTGAACTCGAATCGAGCTCGATAACTTTGAAGCTCGACTCGAGATAAACGAACTCGAACTCGAGTAGCTCGTTAAAAGCTCGATTCATTAACACCCCTTGAACAACCAAGCCTCTAGAATACCTTGATAGCACCTTAAATCCTCCTAGAGGATTACCGAAATTGAATCAGCTAAGGTTTAGAACCGAAACCCTAATCTTGGAATTCGGTGGACATAATTAGAGAGTGAAGGAGATAATTTTCTGTTAGGGTTTTAAGGTATTGAAGTCATGTGTATAGAGCTAGGGTATGGGGGCTTATATAGCTAGCCAACCCTAGTTTAGTAGGATTAAGAAGCTAGAGTTCTAACCTAATCACGCCATCTTTTTAACCCTTATCAAAACCTTGTTCTCTTTATCTTTCACTCTCCTAAACCGACTTTAATTCTCCTTCCAGGAGCACATATGGGACGTCCACACTAAGGACCTCATATGATAGATTTGTGTCGATTTAGTCCTTTAGGTTCTATGCATTTTTAAGCTTATTACACACAAGATAATAACTTAAAGTTATTTTGTGAAAATAAATGTGTTCTATGTGTTTAACGTGTATGCCCCCAGTAGGCTCACACATTTCTAGTCGTATAGGTGCTAATCCAACTACCATATTTCAACAGCTCCCACTTAGGAGTTGGAGTAGCAGACTTCCCATATACTAACAACGGAAACATCTAGCAACACTCACATTCGTTTTTAAAACTAAAAATGTCTGAGATCAAGTTTCAAGGCCCGCCCAGTAGCATGGTTATGTATCTCTTGCTATAATCATCCCTTTGTTCAGATACCATTAAACCATGGATATAGATCCTAACTCATTCCATATAGTTTAATTATTTAGACTCTCATTATAGAAATTAATTCAGATATACCAAATGTAATCAAGAATTATCTTGAATTACCCTTTGGGTACGGCCATACAATTTTCTGATTAATTCTGAAGGGGCGCCAATGGTATCATTATGCACATATCAAGTGGAGGAACAAATTCTTTCTTAAACACAAGTTTTGTGAATGCTGCTTCACATCACTTCTAATAATAGCCTTTATAACTACCATTTTTAGGACAGTGTTTGACTTCGAATTAAAAAGCGATATCCACACATACCAAAACTTGTTTGTATTCTCAAGTCTAAGGATGACTTAACTAACCATATTCGATATCTTACTTATGAAAACGGATCCAAAAGTAGATATTCGAAGGTTGGGGTGTCCAATATGCATCCCTTGTGAATAACATATGAGTTTGGCGGGAACCATCCATATATTCAAAGAATATAACCAACACTCATATTTGCCTTATGTAACAATACTCCAATATTGTTAACCGACAATGGACATATTTAAAAATATTAATCATTCAAAGATTAAATATGCAAATATAGGATAACAATTATTATATGAATGAAAACAAATACCAAGTATCTTTATTCATCAGAAAATAAAATTGTCTTACAATTCCAATTATCCAAATACTAAAACAGATTTGCATGAGACCAATTAGTAAGTTGAATTCCAATGTTTCCAACATTCTCAACTCTTTTTATACAAGAAAGCTAAATAGTCATCTGAGTAAACTTTCCGAATACTTGTTTTAAATTCACATATTGTGTAGAATTTGAATGATACGATGAGTGTCTTATTGTTCACGTGCATACTATTGCAAAAGCTATAGTATGGACAAGGTAATAGTACCTTTTATAGGGTATTTGAAGTCAACAACATACCTATCTCAGACAGTCATCTTTATAGTTTCTTAAAATGTAAAGTATTCTTATTCTTTAATGTGTATTGCAACCATACTATTAGTTGAGCATATCCAGTTAGCAGATTTATCATAAACGATGAAATCCAACTTAACTAGGATTGATTACACTCTAGCATCAGTGTACACAACACTATGCCTTATATAATTCGTAAACGTTTGTTTTAACAGTCATCTAAACTCTCTCAAATAGATACTGTTATCTAAACACTCTCAATTAGATTTTGTTGTTGTTAGCTCATCTTGCACTCATGCAAAAGTAACAACCAGTCTCACACATAATATAATATATACATGATGAATCCTTAGTTAAAAATACAAGGTTTCTATCCATGTATTAAATTATTTCTAGTGAAATATATCCTTTAAGATTTGCTTCAATAATATATTGTATTGTGTTGGACTTAATCACCGCATATGTTTATTTCAATAAACATTTATTCTAAAGTTATTAGCTTTATTTCCTAAATTCCCAAAGTGAAGTTTCATTCCAATATTAAGGATTAACATCTAGCTTAGATAGAATGATGCTTTTAATATGTTATACAATATATGAATTTTAAGAAAACAAACATAGTGTTCCCACTTAATGTCAGATTTTCTCAAGCTTATATTATTTTAATCAAACTCGTATTGTAATTAAACTTAAAATCTCAGCTCCTAGATGCATGATCTAACCCACACTTGGATTCTTTTATCTTGTATGCCTTTATAAAGATTATTTGAACTCATAACCTTTTGATTACACACTGTCCTCGCAAAAGGTAATCATAAAGGAAAGATTTATAAACTTAATTGTCATATTCCAAATATAGACTCATAACCCTTTTGATTACGCATTGTCCTCGCAAAGGTAATCATTAAGGAAAGAGTTATGAACCTTAATTTTCTGTGATTCAGATTCAAGAAAACATGTATGACAATTAGTTATATTTATATAATTAATGAGTGTAGAAAAGAAAGATTTAATCACAGTCAATTGCTTGAGTAAGATTAAAACCTCTTGTCATCAGTCAGGCATTAATATGTATACAATTTTGTCCTTATGAGTCTTTCTTCAAAATAAACTCATTATAACCTTTCAGTTTAACTGTTTGGTAAAAGATCAATCAAGCTTACAACATTGATTTGTCTTTTAAGGACTGCATCTTTTCATTCATAATTCTAGGATATTTATTAGATTCCAGATGTGATAACTCATCTTATTTGTTAGCAGGTTTACTATGACCATCTAACTTATATTCCTCAGTGTTGATATTAAAATATCACTCTATTGATGAGGCATCCTTGCAGATTTATGAATGAGAGTTACATTTTACTTTGGTTCGACATTTACATGTTTAGCCTTAGTATGACACCAGCAAGTAAATTCAGAAGGTTATGTATTTTAATCTTGAATATTTTCAAGATCTATAGATGCTCCCACTTACTTTTGTATAAAGAGATAATTCTCTAAATACCAAGTATTTAAGCAACAATAAATTGTTCTTAAATGGGACAACAAAATACATTTTACAGTTCTCATCTCTAGCTTGTTAATAATATGCTTCATAAGATATTAACAAATTTCAGAACTTTAATCAAGACATAATGTGATTCATCCCAATCCATAAATAGATCATGTTTTGAATACCTTCTAGGTTGGAACTATATTGATTCTATCCATGATACACATAAATTTCTAACCTTGATAGATTTTAGAGGTAGAGCGATTTAATTTATCAAAAATCAAACAATATGAATATAGTTTGTTTCAACACATTAGACATACCATAATAATGTGGTATTCTATGAGTATTGAAATTGTGAGACTTCATCAGAATTCCCTAGATAACTTAATTCTCTTTGGATCAAATACTTACCAATTGGGTCGAGCCAAATTGAATACAAAGTATTTTTAAAACCAAATGCATGCTATAACGTATATATCTTTAAATAGTACAATAATTATATGTTCATGTGTTCCAGAAAAACATCACATGTCAAGTATACGTTACAGGTCTTTGAATAATTCAAGGACATCATGTTTATGTGTTAACAAGAAGACATAACAATTTTAGTACTTACTTTATGTTATGAGTCATTGATTAATTCAAGGACTTTATAATTATGTCTTAACAAGCAAACATAGTTATACAAACTAAAGTAATTATGAAAGCAAACTCTTGAGTTCAATAGTAATTTCAAGTTAATTTCACACTTCATAATTATGATTATATAATTAACCATAATTATTTTGACTAAAACATATAATCAATGAGTTGAAGTAGCTATATATTATATCTTGACATTTAAATGTAATAGGGCAACAAACATCGTGTGTGTTTAAGTCCAGTAGATTTATTAGCTTTCTTACCTTGCGGTCAAGAGAAACCAATAATCATATTGTTATATGTTGTTCCTTGCACACACTTAAGATTTCTCTCACTTGTGTACGGGACAAAATTATTTAAACCAATACAAGAAGCGCTCGTTTGTATAAGCAATATGATAGTGTCATAGATATTACCAGTAGATTTCGAACCATAACGTTTAATAAGGAGTTGTGGATTATTATTCTATAGATAACGTTTCGAAAAGCAACATCAGGAAGGCAACAAGTTATCTTATAAAATAAAATGCAATTCTCCTTAAAACTATGGTTGTTCATATTCGGAAAGTAATATATTATTTCAAAGCAAGCTAGATATAATATGGGTAACTCACAAGGAAATGAATCATGTAGCTCCCACTGAATTCGACAACATCACGTGACTGTCTTTTCAATAGTAAAACGTAAAGCTCCCACTGGATTTGTCAACATTTTATGTGTTACATCACCAGTAGAAAGCAATTAGCGATTAATTTACTTTCCTACTCTTTTAGAATGCCTACAAGTAGCAATGTACTTAGGTATTGCGTAGAGTATATGAAGTTTTACTTATGAAGATTAAGGACTAGCCATCATGTATTCATTAACTTGAACATTTAGCATGCAATTCCTCTTTTATCTGTCTGCCCAGCCGCAAGGGTGTTTAGCACTATAAGGAATGAATCGAGTCCAAGAAAAAAATACCTAGAATACCTGCTAGCATTTTTCTTTACTCGTTGCAGCTTAAACTCATACATCGTGACAAGTGCAAGATGTCATTTATTTTGGTAGCTATAGACAAACGGTACTCTATTTATACAAAATGTTTTATCTTTCCAAGATTTCATAACTGAAAAAGGGCAATGAAAAATTAAAAGCGAGTTTAAATATAATTATAATTGAGGAAAAATTCAATTATAACCCTATCTTATTCTTGTCAACCAATGAGAAGAGATAGGAGTAAGTCTCACTCTTTCTTACCAGGAAAAGAGACTAGGTTTGTCTTTTAAGAAAAACAAACTCACGTTTACGAATTATGTTGCAATAAAATAATTAACCAGAACATAAAAAGTTCTATTTAGTATTTTCGATAATTAAATTCTTAAAATAATTAAATACCCAATTAATTACTAATAAGACTAAGATCCAACTTGACATCTCACTTATTACTGGAGGTCTGACCAGCGAGTAAACAAGTAGGGCAAGAGGTAAGCGGTGTTCGTTAATTACATGAAATGAAACTCTTAGTTTTATGAGACTTATGGCACTTAGTAACTCTTATACTAATGTCAAATGCATATTTCGTCTCATCTTATGCCTCGGGTACGAGGTCTGACCAGGTAACTCGATTTAAGTTGACCAAAAGAGAACGTACAAAAATTGACAAAGGTCTAACCAATGGAAAAATTCGCCATGGGTTGGAAAGGCCCTAAGGTCTGACCAGAGAAGTCAATCCAAATGCACGTGTTCTTCATTTGGCTGGCATAGACTTAAAATTTCACATAGAGGTATATACATAAATTGTGATAAAATCATGTACAAGAAGCATGCAAAACATCTTGTAGTACAAGTTAAGAAAAACATTTTGTTAACTTTTTGGTGTAGACATCATTATGTTAAAGGTTCTCGGTAGCTCCATTTGGACGCACAAAGAAGCGGAGAAACAGGTCAGCTCGAAGCATATTAAAAACCTGACTTCTTTTGGGGTGCTTTAGCATCCCGCCTTAAACTTCTCTTATAGTTTGTCCACAATGGGTGAGCTGATTTTACAATTGACTAAATGATGTGTTTTATGTTAAGAAACCCATTTTGTTAACATTAGTTTTACATGTGTTAATTGATGATGATTGATCTACACCTTTTTATAATATATATATATATATATATATATATATATTTTATATATATATATATATATATATTTATATATTTATATATTTATTTAATTTATTATTTATATATCTATATATATATTTACATACTACTTATAATATATAAATATAGAATAAAAGTAAAAAAATCACAATTATAGTATATCCGGGTGTCAAGTATAATTCCCGTGGTAATACTTGCTTTCGTTTCCCCAACGAGGAATGCAATTGAAGCCGAGAGTCGTTTTGATATTCGATCGACTTGAATGGAACAAGAGTTTATTGGATTTCTAAAGCTGCGAGACAAATTAAGGCAATTAAAACTAACAAAACAAATAAGCAACACAAATTTAAACTAAGAACGAAAACGGGAAATCCTTAAAAAAGAGATCTAATAGACCAACTAAGCAAAATTAAACCTAAAAACAAACTTAGTTTCTAAACCTCAAATATGATCAAATAAAATTAACTAAAAATAAATTATATTTTTTTTGGCTTTTTAATAATTAATTATGAATTAAAAAACTATTTAATCAATTAAAATTCTAGAAAATAACAAATTAATCCCTAAAAATTCCAAAAAATGATTTTCTACTTTAGAAAAGTCTAAAATATGATAAAAATTAAGAAAACTATTTTTAACTACTTTTTATAATAAAAATCTATTTTCTAAAATTAATTTAAAAAGCTAAAAATCAAAATTAAAATCTAAAAGTGGTAAAAATGATTTTAATGCTTGTAAACCTAAAAATATTTATTCTAAATCTAAAAACTATTTTTTTGTAATTTTCTGAATTAATTTTCTATATTTTTACTTTTTAAAATTTTAACTTTCGAAAAATAGTTAAAAATAACAAATAAGTATGAAAAATTATGAAAAATTGCAGGAAAATCCTAAGAGCTATAAAGATCCTAGGAAAAATAAGTTGGTTAAGCCAGCTTATCGAATAAGCTCAGAAAAGCTCAAAATAAGCCACGAAGTGGCTTGGACTTATTGGGCTCAAAACGTTTACAAGTATATATTATATGCAAAGTATAACGCAAAAGACCCAAGGGCACGGTTTGTAGTAGAGAGTGTTGTTAAAACATTTGGTTGATGGGGTTGAGGTCCCAGGTTCGAGCCCTGGCTCACTTGGGACTTCCCCTTTCCCAAACATTTTTGTTTTATATCATTTTTTTACAACTTTTTAAATAAGCTAGAAATAAAAAACTTTTGCAAAGTCACTTTTTATATAAGCCAAAAATAAGCACACAAATAAGCAATGAAAGTCTAATAGATTTCAAAGACTTAAAGACTAAAAAAAACTAAACTGTATGGCTACTTAAGCACAAATAAGCAAATACAAGACACAACTAAGCTATCACAAGTAATAAGCTCTATCTAATAATCTCTAAGGAACAAAAATAAGAAAATAGAATAAGCTTAAACTAAGCTAAATGACAGCAGTGCTAAAAAGGACTTTTATACTAAGAGTTTTAAGCTAAAAATTCTAATAAGCTCAAATAAGCTCTATTTCAAAGTAAATAAGCTAAAAACACTTAAAACTAACCCAATAAGCATGAATGAACCTAACTTAAGCAAATTTAATGGGCCATTAAGCTCAGATAAGCAATTTTAGCTTTTGGCAAAAATTGCTTAACCAAACAGCCTTAGGAGTCACTTTTAGGCTTAAAAATAAGTAACAAAATGGATCCTTATGGGATATAGGCTTATACCATCTTAAAGATTAGCTTATTGGATTTCTAAAACAGCAAATGAAAAATGGTTTGAAAGAAAGATAAGTAATGAAAAGGACAAATGAAAAGTGCTTACTCAGGCAGCATGTACTGATTTTTTATATTTAGAAAAGACAAAGGCAATAAGCAGGCCTAAAATTAAGCTGAAAAATAAGCTCCAAAGTTGAAAACAAGTTAAAACAGATAAAGAACCCCCACAAATGAGCTTATGCTCAAAGTTTCATAAGCTGAAAACCATTTTTGCTATCTGAATTTTGAAGGTTAAAAAGTGGCAGTTTTAACTATGTAAATCACTTGACAAATTGACAGATTTTAACAAAGCACAAGAAAACCTAAAGGATTCTAATAAAATATATTTAGACACTAAGAAACACTAAAGCAAGACCTTTAAAAACTAGATTTAAAAGCCTTATGGAAATAAGCTCTTAAAACTGTTTTTGTCACACAGTTTTCAAAGACCACTTACAAAATCTCAAAAGCAATCTTTTAGACTTAAACAACTGACATAATAAGCAAACAACAAACATAGACAAGCATAGAAAACATAAATAAGCAATAAAACGCATAAATAAGCAACCAATATGCTGAGCTACAGTAAAATGCAAGAAAATGAAAAATAAATGACTTACAAAAGCCCTTGCTCAAAACAGGGCAATAAAGTGTCTACAAGCTTTAGCTTGTCAAAAAGACAAGCTAGTGAGGTCTATAAGCTCTTCTAAGGCTAGCTTATCATCCAATCTTAAGGGGTGGACTTTTTGTAAATTTTCTTAACTGTTTATATATCTAAGTTACTTTTAATGAAAACAGGTAATAAAATTTTTAATAGAAAGCTTATGAGAGCTTATGGTGAGCTTTTTAAATCATAAAATGAGCTTAAATATTGAAGACATGATTTAGAACCAAAACTTAAATTTCATTAAACATTAAAAACAGATTGCAATACTTAAAAATAACTTAAAACTAGGTTAAAACTACATAAAAAAAAACTAGGTGCCCAAATGGCTTGCACATGAACCTTATTTATACTAGGCTTAAGAATATTCTAGGTGGTGTGCTTCTTTGCTGAGAGGGAAGCCTTGTGTGCTTCTTGTGTGAGTATCTTCAAATACTCCTCTTGGCCGTCTAAATTGAGTAGTGCCCAAGCTCTTTAATCTTAGCCATTAAATCATTGTCTTGTTCCTTGGACGAATGGTGTTGCACGGGATTGCCAAAGTGGCAATTGGGGGGAATAAGGTGTGTAGAGGTATTGGTCGACATAGGGGAGAAGAAAGGGGAGGGTTGTTTTGTCTGGTAGTGGAGACAGGGAATTGTAGAAGATGTACAGTGTTCCCGCTTCCCTTTTAAAGTTTGGGAAATGGCAAGAATAGTCCCTGAAAGTGTATAACTGAATTGCAGGGACAATCCTTAATGTGTGCAACTTTGGTCCTTAGAGTTGGGTTGGGGTTTGCACCGTTAGTCGTTAAAGGACTAACGGGGTAAAGGTTAAGGGGTGTTGTGGTTAACGGGAGTTATAAGTGGGTGTTGGGCTTGTTTGTTGGGCCGGATGTGGTATAAAAGGACTTGGGCCTTTTAATTTTTATAAGGTTTGTAATGTATAAGTGGGCTGACCCGGGCCCACTAGGTGGGTACGAGTGGGCCCACTTTTGGCAATTTAGGTTTTCGGGTTCGGTTTTCGATGCTCTTTCCAATTCCACTTCCCGGGGTTGACTTTGACTTGACTTTGTTGACTTTGACTTTTTGACTTAGCTTTAATTTTGACTTCTCTTTCACGCTCTTTCCGTTCTCATGCTTGGTTTTGTCATTTTAGCTTCTATTTTTGTCCTTTCCTTGGATATCCGTTACTTGTACAATACAAATGCAAAACATACAAATACAATGTATTTTTGGTACGTTTTTAGTCATTTAAGTCCGATTTTAGTGGTCAAAGGTATGTGTAATTAAACACATACCACTAATATCGCGGGAATAATTACAAATTGATCAAACCCTATATTGTACTCATGCATGTGTTTAAAACATAAGTTCTTCCAATAATTCCCTCATAAGCCGAAGCATGTAGTGGGACGGGATAGAATTATAGATCAATTTAACCCTAGAAGTCCCCTAAAGCCATGGGCAATTAAGCCATGGTACAGTAGCGATTCATCATATTATAAAAGCAATAAAAAAACCAAAATTACACAAGAAATCAAATTTCATAGTTTATAGTTCGTATTAATTTGTCCAAAAGCCCTAGTTTCGTAAATAACATATAATTGGTCACAAGGAGTATGCTTATGTGTGTAATATCAGACATGTTCAAACCAAATTTCTCTTTAAGTATTAGTTCATTTTTAGAGTTTCATAAAGTCTATTTGCAAATATTGAGCAATCACATGGCATATCACATATAAGCAATTAAAACAGACAAAAAGATGGTGTAGAAGTGAAGACAGACTCTTATATGGAAAGCAGTAAATCATATAATGCCTCGAGTTCTCAAAAGAGTCTTCCCTAAACGAAGAACCAAAAGACTCTCACTAGGTTTTCTGCTAAAGTGCCTAGATTGCCACATCCATCATATAGCATGATTGCGTGAGTCGTAAGGCCGAGATAAGAATAGAATTAACATGGCAGCTTAATTAACTTTTAATTTTAATCTCTTCTTCTTATTAACCAGTAATATTAGTTTAGATTCTATGTCTTTATTTATTATTTATGGCAAGCATTGCATATTGTTGCCATAATTTTCCAATAAAACAATAAATTAAACTTTTTCTCATGCAGTCCTAGCGTGTTTTAATTAGTGTGTAACCCATAAATACCAAACGAGTTGGCTTGTGATGCCACTGTTGGGATTTAATAACTAGTTAACCAATAACTACAAGTACGCATTGGATATGGATCTAGTTTAGAATCTATGATTAACACGCAATATGTATAAGAAAACTAACCTTGAAGAATGCTTCCAATCAATGAAACACAAACAAGAATCTAATATTAATGAAACCAGTGGTTAAGTTACCACCTCTACGGTTGCTCACATAAACACGTCAATCAAACACACCAAGATGCTAGTATTGATTCACTTGAACTGATTCCAAACACACAAGTAAGACCTTACTGAAAATCAGCTAACAAACCTTAAAACCTGCTGTACTAAAATAGCAGTACTGAATTAGGGTTTACACCTTAATCGGTTTTACCAAAAATTACAGAACCCGAATGTATGATTGTTGTAACTCGTTGTCAACCTTGAAAACAACAACCACAATCTACCTATAACCTGCTGTGAACAAGCAAGCCTCTGGAATACCTTGATCGCACCTTAAATTCTCCTAGAGGATTTCCGAAATTGAATCAGCAAAGGTTTAGAACCGAAACCCTAATCTTGGAATTCGGTGGACAAAATTAGAGAGTGAAGGAGATGATTTTCTGTTAGGGTTTTGAGGTATTGAAGTCGTGTGTATAGAGCTAGGGTATGGGGGCTTATATAGCTAGCCAACCCTAGTTCTAGTAGGATTAAGAAGCTAGAGTTCTAACCTAATCGCACCATCTTTTCAACCCTTATCAAAACCTTGTTCTCCTTATATTTCACTCTCCTAAACCGACTTTAATTCTCCTTCCAAGATCACATATAGGACGTCTACACTAAGGACCTCATATGATAAATTTGTGTCAATTTAGTCCTTTAGGTTCTATGCACTTTTAAGCTTATTACACACATGATAATAACTTAAAGTCATTTCGTGAAATAAATGTGTTCTATGTGTTTAAAGCGTATGCCCCCAATAGGCTCACACATTTCTAGTCGTATAGGTGCAAATCCAACTACCATATTCTAACAATTTGGATATTTGTCGTTGGGTTTGTCTGGGTTAGCTGAGGGTTAAGAAAAAAACCCCTAAATTGTTGCACGATTGGGTTTTATATTTTGGGGCTTTTGATTCATTTATACATCAAACTCCATGGAAAGGTCTAGTAGTTAATTGGCTCTCAATTACTGCTACTGAAAGGATTGGTTGAAAACCCAGATTTTTTAGGGTTTCTTTGTTTTTGTGCGTTAGTATTCTTGCACCTATTTTTCTTATTGCAATTTTGTTTTTGTTGTATTATGGGTTTCTAGATTGAACCGACTGATATTCAAATTGAGGTAAGAGGTATTCGTTGTGGCTTATAGTTAATACAAGAAAAAAATCCGTTCTTGCGTTATTTTATGGGTTAAGGTGTGTTATTATTGTTACGTTATTGTAAATGTATAATACGGCAAGAGAAGTTCCAAATGATTGTGATATTTTTTGTAAGCATCGTTTTGCCGAGTCTCGTATCGTGGCCCGGCAGCCACACCCAATTTGCGGATGCAGCCATGGCAGGCGTTTGGTGCCGCTTCCAGATAACGATGTTGCTTTTATATATTTTGTAAGCGTAGTTTGTTGTCTCTTGTATCTTGGCGAGGCAACCATAACCACATTGTGGTTACAGCCATGGCGGGTGTTTCGCACCGCTTAAAGATGATGATAACTTAAAAAGAGAAAGCGATAAACATATTTGTGAATGCGACGAATGGCTGCGTCTATATGTTTTGTGTCCATTATTTACCAACACCGGTATTTTGGCGATGTAGCCTGACCCGGGTTATCATTGCAGCCAATAATGTCGGTATATTGGCGAGGTAACTTGACTGGGTTACGGTTACTGCAAAAAATAGTGTTTGGTTTGTGAAAATGTGATGATCGTTTAAAACTCATCTAGAATCTATAATAACAAAGTTTGTTGATGCGCAGTGGAATTTAAACAAAAACAATGTTATTTAACAAGGTTTACATTCATACAAGCCCCAATTCTATTTGATCATAATAGAACGTGTTACCTAACTGTAACAGGGATCAAAGATACTTTGATCTTAGGGCTAGAATGATCTCAAGTGGTGAGAGCGTTGGTGTTTTCCTACTACATGATTAAACACCTAAAACACACAAAACATCTAGGAAACACACCTAAACAATGTCTAAGGATCTCTTTATATATAGAGTCCATCTAGACTTACAAAGGAAATCTAATTGTATTAGGAAAATAAATCTTTCCTAATCTTGATCTTTATCTTTTTAAGCAAGTCTTCTAGAATCCTCCATCTTCTAAAATTCCATAATGTCAATCTTGATCCTTTTGTAATCCGTTTGTATCATTCTTATTTCATTATTTTGTATCATCAAATCCATATATCCCAACAATCTTCCCCTATTTGATGATGACAAAACAAACAGTATGACAAAACAAACAGTAACCTGATTCCAAGATGATCTATAGTAGTTTAATCTTTAGTAATCTTCATCTTCAAATATGATCTTCCATGAATGAAACAATTTCCCCCTTAACATAAGATCTCCTTTGAACTTAACTTGTTCCATGCCATGCTGTTGGGAAAATAGATTGTAACAGACTTAATACTGGTAGTATAACAGTTAAGTCTGGTAGTAATAGTTAGTT